>BMAW01059683.1:159413-177309 GCA_019974015.1 Nephila pilipes | reverse complement strand
TAAACACATGTTCTGAAATTCAGATTCTGAATTTGAGTCAAAAATTATATTTTATGTTTTGACGAGAAATTTATTGTGTTGATTAAATATTTAAAATTTTATTTTTTGTTCTTTTATGATATAACTTAAATATTTTTCATAAAATGGTGAATGAGCTAATTGGTACTCTTTTTCTTATAAGAAGAGTTGGTATTCCTACTTTTATCAAAAGAAAATGGGTTATGAAATTTGTACTAAAGATACATATATGATTATCAATAGCATTAAAATTAGCAGTGTAGATACACTTCTTTAAAAATTATCTCTAGCATCACAAAATTAGATGCTTCACATTAGAATGTCATTTATTTTCTTAGACTTCATTAAAAAATTTATTTATTTTTAATGAAATCTAATAAACCTGTAACATATTTCTTCTGATTTTTCCTTTGATTAAATTCTAGAATGAGCTCTTCTGGAATAGACTTTAACAACACAGGCATTAATAATGGTTTAAACAAACCTTTTGTAACATCTTGCATTTCAAAACTCCTAACAATAGTTTCAATTTCATCATATAACCTTTATACAGCTTAAACATAATTTTTCCTTTTCACCAGTTCTAGATTCAATAACTTATTCCTGAATTAACTAATTATAATTCCTTTTAAAGTTTTCCTACATTCACATGATTATTTTCATGCAATTCTTATGAAGCTACTGCATTGCTTACTACACCTGCCAGTTACCTTTTTAGGTCTGCAATGTTTTCGTCTCAGATGCTTTTGCAACTGTTCCAAAACAAAAGAGAGTTTTTTAGTGTCTCCTGAACATTTTTCTAACACAAATTTGGATACTGTTATGTTGTTCTGTATTTTGAAAACAAGTTTCACTTCTTGCTCCAAACAGTGGATCAATTCTTTTTATTACTTGAGCACATTTTTCTTGATATTCCTCTGAAGTGACTACATAAGCTTCTAAAGACTACAACCGAGTGGTGACTGGGTGTATAAGAATATAGTCCCACTGTAGCTAATGCATGTTGTATAAGAGGTTTCTAAAACAGGTACCCAAAATCTGGAAGTATAGCTGGGCATAAATCTGAAGACCTAAGGGGATTACCTTCTAAAGTAGGGATGTGCATCATGACACTGAGGCACCCTAGCAATCTTATTCTTTCTCATGGGTTTACTGTCTTTGGTTAACACTGGTTACATGCCCCTGGGTTTCTCTAGTGATCCTTCTCTATTTTTTGACCCTCCTTGTCAAACTTCGTATCTTTTTGTTCAAACCTCTCTGACCACAGTTACATCTTGTTTGGTGCAGCATAGCCACATCTGGCTCTTGCACCAATAAACATCACTTTCATTCATACTTCTAAAGGCTATACTTCAGCTAATAACTGAACAGTCTCATCCAATTTTTTATGCTACTTTTATTTTCTAAAATGTATTCAAGTCATTTAAATAAATCATTCATGTAATTCTTTACAAAATTTTCCTTAACCCTTTTCAACAGCTTAGAAACTTTACTCAAAGTGGTTTACTTTAATTTGAATCTGTCTGATTGTTCAGACCTTTTGTCCCTAGACTGCAATTGTTAATTCAATGAAAACTTCTTTTAAATTTAAACAATGCATTTTCATGCTTTTACGTTAATTTTAGGGACATGGTCTGGACCTAGAGCTAATTCTTTCTAGAGGTATCTGTTGTGGAGTTCAGATGGATAATTAATAAGCAGACTGTATGAATTTTAAATAACTTTTCTGAAAACACAGGAGTTTGCTTGCAAAGGCCACTTGAACAAGAATCCAAAAAAATATGTTCTCCTTACGTAACTTAATGCCTTTAACCATCCATATTTCTCGTAAGGGTACTGCTTGTTAATATTCTATTTCGAAAGGAGAGTATAGAGGAGAAAAACACCACAGTATAATCATCTGAAAGGGGCTTGCACAGCTGAGAAAGGGCATGAAATTGCACAATCATCACAAAGGAATGCTATAACATGAACACAATCCATTACTTCACCAAGAATTATATGTTCAAACTGATGGCATTTATCTTTTCAATAGTCATTGTTTTTCATATATTACACGCAATTATCACCAACCTTTAAATATTACATTTATTTTGGTTTTTAAAATTCATGACTGCTGATCTCCTTCCCAAAATCCAATTCGTTTAGATGAATGAGTGAGAGATGTAATTAATGTGAACAAAACTCAGCTGATATCTAGGGCTTCAAGTGATGTAAACAGAAAAAAAATTGAAACATTTGAAATTGTTTTATTTTCTTATGAAACATAAGGGTGGTGCCAAGGTTTCAGGAATGCCCATTTGTATCCTCAGGTTATTCCCACTTTGTAAGAAGATAGATGTGGGTTTTTTTTGTATGTCTATTAAGAGAAAAATATTTGTTTGGTTTTGTAAGTATTCAATAAATTATTTTTTGTTTATTTATCATACAAATATATTTTACACATTACTCTTACATGGCACATAATATGCAAGATCTGGTTTTTTAAAATTCAGGCTTAGTAACATAAACCATCCCATCCATCTCGATTGTTCACCACAACAATGTGTCATCCCTAAATAATAATGATTAGTAACAAGTCTGCTGACCAAAAAAGAGATGCGTGAGCAATGCATATATGAAATTCTTATTACAAATAATATCTAATTATTTGTTGACTCACTCAAGAAATTAAACTAGAGCCAATGGTTTTTTTTCTCTCAAGGCATATTAAATGAGCAGGAAAAATTCAATATCGCATCTATGAGATCAACCATTAGTATTTAAATCCATTTACTCTAAGAACAGACTGACTCAAAATTTGATTCAAAAATAAATAAAAAAAAAAGGAAGCACCCACTTTAAGATACCTTAAGCTTTAATTTCCAATCATTGAGCTAGAGCTGTAAAAGAGTTATGCAATATTGAAGTAGCAATATGGAAACAGAATATGCCATGTTTACATAATATGGCAATATTAATGGTACACTTTGCAACAATTGGCAAGTCAGAGGTAGAAGACAAGTAGAACCAAGGAGACATTTTTAACAAGTTAAAAACTTGGGAATTTTTGGATAAAAAATTTTTTAAGTAATTTCAGTTACAAGTATATATATATATATATATATATATATATATGATAAAGCAATGAAATCATTATTAAAACACAAAAATAAGAGAACAATTAAAATCCAAAATTAACAATAAAAAATATTTATAGAACTACGTAAAAGAGATGAATAAAAATTGAATCAAATTTGAAACAAAATGAATAATTTGAATATCCAACAAAACAAAACACGCACATTCAAATATATATATGCTCTGGATTAAATGAATGAGTTCTTTCTAGATTTGAAGAGATCACAAATATTTCTTTAACCACTTAATATACAAATAAAATGTCAAAGTCTACAATGGTCCATGAAATGAATGTCTCACAGACTTCATTGTATGTCATGAGGTTAAAGAGGATACTGATAATATTAATTTTTACTTATATGAGAATTTCTCAAAAGCATTCTTAAAAAATTTAATTTTACAAGACAGGTTTAAGTTAAAATGAATTTCTAATACAAACTGACAAAAAGACATTTCCTTATGTAAAATCTGAAAGAAATATTGTACAAAAACTTTTTTTTTCTTGGTTGAACACAAAATTAAGCAAATGAAATACGTTTTATGCTTTAGAGTTTTGATACTTTAAATCTTTTTTTTTCAAAAATTAAATTTACAGGTATTCTTTATTTTTTAGTTCCTGTTTTCACTAAATCTTAAGACCAATTAAGAACAATTTTTCATTCTAACCATTACAAGTTTCAGTGAAAAAGGATCAATTTCAAAATATGTGAAATTACTCTGGAAAAAAATTTAACATTTCTCATTATGAAGATCGACAAACATTAATACATTTTAAAAGATGAACAAAGTTATATTATTTTATTTAATGCATTATACAGATAATTAAATTTTTCCAGAATATTCCCAGGTGGACGGTGCTTTTTATTTTTCAATGTATAAACAACAAAACTCTAATAATCATACAAAAATATATTAGTAAGCACATATAAGCCTATTCTGAAGCAATCCATTGGCTTGTCCATGTTTCCAACTAAGTATTGGAAACCAAAAGATTTCAAAATTTATTGAATAAAATGCCATTTATTAAGAAATTTGCCACTCATGCAGTTTATTTTGTATAAAATTACAGAATGATAATTTACTCTTTATACAATAGACTTGTTAATTCATTTGCATAGTTTTACAATTTAGTTTGTTTAAATAACATTGCAATTCATAACTTTTGATTTGTTGACCACAAATTGTATTTTATTTTATCAAAAAATTTCTTAGAAACAAATTAAAAGGTATTTAAAAAAAAAAAAAAAAAAAAAACCCCGCCTTAAAATTTGATGTTATATTGGGTAGTTAGAACTGCATGCATTTCAGAAACTGTTTCTTATGGACTATTATTAGAAACACATTTTTCAAAGCTTTAAAATTCATTAATGTACTTTATTATTATTATTTTTTTATCAAAGCAAAATTATTTATGATTTGTAATTATAAAACCATTTTTAATTAAACATCATTCAATTATATCTCAGAAAGTCTTATTAAATGACATATTAAATATAAAATAAAATGTCACATTCAGTCAGTTGTCACACCACTTAATTTCATTGTGACTAATATATATATACACTCTGTAGTATTTCCCCAAAAGGAACACCCACAGAATCAGACATTTTGTTTATTTAGAGAGCAGATATGAAGGGAAAAAAAAATAGTTTAATTGGAAATTCAGGGAGTATCAAGTCTTAAATAAATGACATATAAAAAATTTACAAAGTCACAGATTTTATATGAACTTGGAAGTTAATGAAAATTCTTAATTAAAAAGTAAAAATGTATGAAATGAATAATAGAATGTTGTACTACTAAAAATTTATTTAAAAATATTTCATAACAGTCTGTATGTAAAACTGTGCATTTCAAGCACTTTTTTTCCTACATCAATATTGAAATTAATGATGATCAACAGTTCATCATCAACAGTTATATATTTTTTTAATGGAAAGAGTATTTTAAGGCATTTGAACATTTTTTTTTATATAACTTTTCTTTGGTTCTTTTTGTCTTATTCACTGCTTTCAAAACTATTTTTGTTATAGATCACATCATCATTCACAGTTGAAATAAAATATTAGTTGTCATTGAAGTCTTTAGTTCAGAAATTTTCATCAATTTCTAAATGTTCTTGCATTTGAGTGCAGCCACTGATTTTGACAAGTTCAACTAATTCATTTTCATCAGTAGTATTTTTACTGAAGGCACTTGAAACTAGAATTTCAAAGTTTGCATTCTTAAAAAGCCAGCTTCCGAATGGTCCATGCCTCGGATTGGCTTATAACTTGCATTGTCACCCTCCTCCTACTGAAAATTGTAACAGGAATAGCTGGATTTTGAATTCTTTGAGAACATTTTGTTTGCTGCACAAGTTGCATTTTTTTTCAATGTATTGTTCCCTTGTCTCAAAACTTTCTTTTGAAACCTTGAAACATTACTAACAAAGAGTATCTTTAATTTTATTTATTTCTCTACCTCTTATTTTTGAAACTTTTTTTAATGTCTTTCCCTTAATAAGAGGTAAATACATTAACAGAATCTCTTAAATAGCAGTGTCTGCTACAGAAGGTACTACCACATATATATATTTATGAATATTTAAAAAAATTTAAATGTGTTAACAATAGATTAAAAGGAAAATAATAAGGCAAGAAATGAATAATCAAAGGCAAAAATAATACGGCAAGAAAGGAATAATCAAAGGCAAAAATAATAAACTTTTTAAAATAGCTTTGAGTTTGAATATCAATTTTTTCCTACTATAAAATCCCAAAATTCATCATAATTCTGAAAAAGCTCTTAAAATATAAGTATGGAACCACATTAATTAATGCTATAAATGAAATGCAATTCATGTCAAATATCTCCCCATCCTTTGTAACTGCTATCAGAAAATTTGAAAGTTATTAAGTGGTGATAGGTTAAAGGTTTCAACAACTACACAGTTTTGGTTATTAAAGAACCCTTGAATTTTGCCATTAGTACTTCTAAAAGTTTTCTGCTGATAATATGCGATTTGACAATATTGGATCACAATTAAGAAAGTTATGCAATTTTTAAAATGAAAATAACAAAAATTTTGATTTTAAAAATTTAACATGTGCAATTTAGACAAATTTGAATCTTTGCAATCATAAAACAGTGCCATTCATTAAAAAAAAAAAAAAAAAAAAAAAAAAAAAAAAAGAGCAAGTTTTGTTTTTAAGTAAAAACATACAACAGAAGTAATCTAGACCCAAAATGGTGATTATAAACTCTGCACATAAATATTTCAAAGGATAAATCAAACTTGTAAATAAAATGGTTTATTCACAAGATGGAAGAAAAGGAAATAAATCTGGAAATATCATGCATTAGATAAATGAATAAAAAGTGACACTCACAGAAAATTTAAAATGGACCACAGCATAAATTAATACTAAATAAATAAATAAAGACTTTTTATTAAGAGCAAAATTCCATAAAAGCAAACAAATCAAAACTATAGTATACCCTTGAATTTTGAACAATTTGATATTCCAATCATTTGAAACTCAAACTCAGTTACAGTTTTTGTAAAATCCAAAATCTTAAATGCCAGTTGTATTTAAGAAATAAGAGTATCATTTCATTTTAAGAGAATTGTAAAAAGTATTGTAGTAAGATATTTAGATTTTTATTAAAAAAACATATTGTTTTGATTTATATAAATGCCACACTAGAGACAACATATTGCTGAACCAATCCCCCATCGAGTGAAGAAGGCAAAACTTGAGCTGGCATATAACTCTACTGACTTGAAACAAAGATTTTGAGCTTTGACAGTTTTATTATGAAGGGAAAAAAAAAGGGTATTAGAATAAAGGAGCTATCTGACTATAATTTAAAGGAAAAATCTTATAGTGATAAATTCAATAAATCAAAATTAAAAAAGTCAGATTCAAGGTGAAAATAATACATCTCACTTTTTTTTGACAAGCAGTATATTCCTTATCTATGCACAAAAACATAAATCATGTACATATAATAATGATAATAATAATAATAATAATAAAAAAAAAAAAAAACCACTTGATTTCAAATGGTATTATTTGTCAGCATTAAAAAAAAAACTATGAATATATTTTACTAAATTTGAAAACAGAATTAACTTATGAAGTAGATTGTGTTTAAAGTTCAAAGATCTTCTTGTACTAAAAACAGCTATATAATAAAGTAAATAATAATAAATACTAAACCACTTTTGTAAAGGACAGTCGAAAAAACTTTTGTGAATTGAATCAATATAAAAAATTTCTAAGAAACGATTAAATTTTCAATTTCCACAGTTTTTTTTTTTAAAAAAATTTAATAAACATTGTCTCACTTTACTTAAGAAATATGTACTTGAAAACTAATATTTTAGCACTTTCAATTCAACAATTAGCGACAAATCATAAGAAGAGAAAAAGGAAGATCACATTTTGAGAAAAACAATACTTTCAGTATTAAATTGCTTAAAGATTTTTTTCAAATGTCAATATTAACTTGAATTAAACACAAATTATAAAAATAAGAAGAGAGGGAACAGAACAATGAATATTTAAAGATAAATAAGCAAGAAGTTTTTAAAATCAGTTATAACATCAATTCGTCACAAAAACATAAATTATCAAAAATCATATAAATAAAATGTTATCATAGATATTATTTTAAAATTGTATTAACACTACTTACCTTAATGAAAAAATCAGAAAATTCTTCTTTTGCTATATACCTATCATTTGAAAAAGTACATTTCTCAATTTTTGAATGTGGGCTTCCTGTTTTTCTTAACCATGTTTTCCTATGAAAATATGAATTATATTACTATTTGTAATTGAATATATAATTTTTTTTCTGATCTTATCTTATAAAATAAGTTTTTACTAATTTTAAGTGTGTTAACAAGAATATCAAATTAAACATGTTTGTTAATTACATTCTCTAAATAAATATTTCTAGCATCCAATAGCTACCAAATAGTACTTTTTAAAGGAATAAATTTAATTCAGACATTTAGGACTAAATGATAACAAGATATGCATTCTGAAATAATGCCATAAAATGAGTAACAAAGGAAAACAACATGAAGAAATGATTGCAATTTTGTATTACACAAAGCAAAAATATTATATTCATATGCATTGACTTCTGTTATATTTACAAATGACAATATAGCAGAATGACAATGAAAGAAAGAAAATATAGTGTATTGACTTTAACAAAATTTTTTGGACTTAGTATTATGTCACAACTTTGGAGGATATCAGTTGACCATGGCAAGCATGATTTGTAATGCCCATCTTCACATTTACAAACAACTTGGCAGATATGTCTCAGTATCACCTTAGACAATTGAGCCAGAAAGCAGTTCCCTACTGAGCTAGTTATTAACACTTTTACTCCTGTTGTTGTTAGTTGTGTTTTGTGGAAAGGGCCATTGCAAGATCATTCAAGAAACGTTAATCTATATCAGCACATTATTGATTAACATTTCATTGCATTAAACTAACAGCATAAATTTTTTAACATTTAATTATTCTCTCATAAATAAGCCGATATTTAAAGCCATATAATATTATCCACATTAAATGCAACTAAATTTTATAATAATGCTTAGTGAAACTTTCATATCCTGATAATTTATTTTATGAAATAATGTATATAAAGGCAGTTTCTTTTTTTACTTTCAACGGTCATAAAAAAAAAAAGACATGAATACAGAACAAAATGAATTTTTTACCAAAAGTTATGTACAAACATGATTACTTTTCAACATAATTTATATGAAGATTCAGGCATTTGTAATAGCAGTGGATAAGCATCCCAATACCCTCTTCGAAGAACATTGCCAATGAAACAATAAGGATCTGTACTTTGTATCAAAGCTCCTTACTAATCTAGAAGCTCAGGCCTCCTATCTAGTATTTCAATTCAGGGAAGAGATGAAAATCACTTGGTACTAAGTCAGTCAGCACTATACACCAAATGATCAAATACATCCGATTTAAACTAACCCAGAAGCTGTGGGGTTATAGCAGCACTTGTGAGAACAGGTGTTGTCATGAACAAGGACATCAGAAGTCAGCATTCCTCTTTTGTTTTGAATGACTCTTTGCAGTTGTCACAAAGTCTGACAATAAGCAGCTGCATTGACTGTACTCCTCAGTTAAATAAACTTTAATAAGCAAGAAACAATTTGGGTCCCAAATACCTGTAGCCTTAACCTTCCTGCTCTTGAAGGTCTATTTTGTGTCCTTGTCACCCTTCATCGTGAACATTAGTCTGTCCATTATTAACCACATCATTAATGCACTTATAAAGTGTTCACAATATATTTGGCGAATTTAGCTGCATTATTTCCCTTCCACTTGAAGTAAGTGAATAATACTACGCAACTCACACTTGATGCAAGCATCAATTTTACATCTATGTTTATGTGTCTACAGCTCAGCTGGAAATAGCGAGACAGCATTGATTATATAGTTGGGGAGATGCAGTAATCCACCACACTATCACATTTCCTACCACTTGACTGGTTGTTTAGCAGCTCAATCAAAGGTTGAAAAAAAAAAGACTTCATATATAAGAATGTAAATAACTATAAGTGTTAATTAGACAATTTTTAATTGTACAAAGTCATTTTTTAAAATACAGATTAAAACCTCTAAAAACAAATATGGAAAAAATTATTAAGACTAAAAGCCCATGAATATTACAAAATTTAATGAAAAATTCAGTAAATTATCAAAACAACCACACATAAGTTATTCTAAATTAAAACATATATAATATTATAATGGAAAGATAGTTAAAGTTTACTGATATACAAATTAAACTTAATAATTTCAATAAAAACATATATAAACCATCAATTAAAAATAACTCATAATCTTTTGAGATATGCTTTTTTAAGATATAATATGAAATTATCCCAAGAAAGCATATCTAAAGAGAAAAGAAAAAATGGAAAATGATATACATATTTCTTGAATGATTTTTGAATTTTTTTTTAAAAATGTAACTTTAAATAACTTTGTATGCTACATTTTCCATAAATAGAATTGCAGAATAGAAATGTATATGATCAATTTTACATTATATAATTTCTATTTTTGGAATTAGAATCTCACGATCCCCAAGAGTTTGAAAACTATCACTAAAAGTACATTTTCTACAATAAAACTACATTAAAAATTATTACAAGATGATAATATGTTGGTTCATAAAAACAAGTTATTTTAAAATGGTATTAATAAGGTTAGGTGTAAAAGGTAAATTTTTGAAGTCTCGTTTTAAGTCTATTTTTAAAAATTACCTACAACAAAACTACTTGATATCTCAGGAGCACCAGATAAGAAGTTCCAATCCCTTATTTTCTACTATTCATTTTTAATTTAAATTTACATAATTTTTATAATTACAATCTTCTTTTCAAAATATCTATATCTTCAAGACCTATAAGAACTCAGTTAAATACCCTCTCCTAATTTATTAAAAGTATAATTAAACAACTATCATAAAAGCAGTTCTGAAAACAAATTTTGAAAAAAAATCTTATATAGTGACCTACATGAAATTGTTTATGACCTACATGAAATTGTTCAGTTAAAGTTATACCATTTTGGATTTTTTTACAACATTGCCAAGGCTATTTATTATAAAGCAGAAAGTATCAGAAAATTTTTCATATATGCGAAAACTGAAAAATTCTATTAAAGTAAGATAACAGTAATTATAATTAACATAAATATTTATCAGTTTTATCATAAATTGAGAAGAATATGATACATGTTCACTAAAAAGATCAATTAATCAAAACAGTCTATGGATAGTAAAAATTAAAAAGGGAAAGGGTGACAATTTCAATGTTACTATTAGTCATTGAATTATAATAATGAAAAACACAAAATTTACATTTTATCAACATTCTTTTCTTTTCCTTGAATGGTTCCAACAACAGTTCCCTCATTTGAATTCATTACCCAGCCTTTAATGTCCAATTCTTTAGCCTTATCTCTTGTGTGCTACATTAGAAAATAAAATATTTAAATACAACATGCAAGTTTATTTGATAGCCACATAAATTAAGGAATGGCAAGAGGAATTATAAAGAAAACTCAATTTTGACAAAAAAAAAAAAAAAAAAAAAAAAACAATACACCTTTGTAATGGTAACTAAATATTATTACATTCATACATTAATAATTTATTTATGTTTAGTAAGACAAGTTAAAAATGGACTTACTTTTCTGAAGAATACACCTAAAAATAAAGGGGAAAAAATGTTAGCATTTGTTGTTAAAAAAAAGAAACAGTGCAGAATATCATTCAGAAACATTTTTATAAACACATTCTCAGCCAAGAGTACTATAATTATAACATAGATTATATTATATGTAAAACACATATTTGATACATTCACAAATTTATAACAATAAATAAGACTAATTAATTGTCATATAATCTGAAAAGTAAAAAAAAAAAAAAAAAAAAAAAAAAAAAAATCACTCTTAAATTTTGTAAGATTTTATACAACACTTACAACTAATCCAACTTAACTGAAAAATATAATTTTTTTATATATATTTGTACAAAGCTTTATATCTATTTAGAATTTTTCTTTAAAATCGCATTTCTTCTTAGAACAAGGTAATGCTTTCTTATTACATTAACATACATTTGTATTCAATATCCAAAAAGAAAAAATATTTTATAAAACGAATATTTGGTTCACAAACATTTAGGCAAATGCTTCCTTAACATATGTTTTTTTTTAAATTTTTGTCAGAAGTTTATTAAATCAGTTTCTGGTACAACTTTTCTAACTTATTTTCAAAAATTTAAACTTCGTAAATAACAGTTCTAAATAGTCTACTATATTAAAAAAAAAAAACAATGGCTAATAATTCATGGTAAGATAATGCAAAAATAAAATTTGTAAATATGGGGGGGAAAACCTTCAAATTATTTTAATTGATTAGTGAAATATTTGTTTTGCAAAATTAATAAAATGAGGAATGAAGAAAATTAGTTCATTAAAATGTAATTCGATTATGTTATATTTACCTATTTTTGGAGTATCAATAAGATACTCATCAAGATTATTGAATAAAGAATTTATGGTTAATTATTCTTAATATATTTACATAATGTTTAGTGAAATTATAACTATGTATACAAATGTGTAAAAAGCAACAATAAGAAATTAAAATATTTAGTATCTTAACTAGCTATGCATTTTACAATTGATGCATATCAGGGATTCTATAAACAGAGAGTCATAAGACTGTAATTGTATCAATGCTACAAAAACTGATATTGAGTAATAGGAACTTCAAAATAATTGAATATGCATTTTAAAATAAAGCAAAGAAAGATAAATTCTATTTTTAAGTTTTAAATATTAAATCCACACGATGATGAGCAGCTAAATTTTTATTTATAGAATATGTTAAAATTTATATCCACCAACCAATATAATGAAAGCAGAGAATTGCCAATGATTTATAAAATTTAAAAACAAACAAACCGAATTTTTGATTTCATTTACGACTATTTTCGTACTAATCATGCTTCACTTACTGAAAATGAAAACCAAAACAAATTTTGAAATTATAAACATTATTGCACAGCGAAAAAATAAATAAAACTTAAATATTCAAGATAACAGTTTGCGTTATTTAACACTAAACTATACAAATACTAAATTTTAATTTCACCTTGAACGATACCAAAGACTTCGAAATCTATTGATTGAGCCATTTCTAGAATACTTCGCGTTTCACTTTGTTTTGACTGTATATCAGTTGGTTGTTGCCACCCAGATCGAAGAGATGAAAAGTATAAATAAGATAACAAAAACAAAGAAATGCTTATTCCTGAGAGAATGGGAATTGTCCATGTATTGTATTTCATTGTAAAGAAACAATTATCGATACAAAAAAATAATGCTGTGATATGAAAAGCTACTTTTCTAAATACTGAACCCGACTGCTGCTACTTCTTCGCTTTATGTGGTTTAATTGCGGGATTACTAGAGGTGAAGAGCATATAAGCAAACTTTGAACACCTGCCTGAAATTTGATACTCTTAGCAGACGAATGCAGTACACTGTAAATCAATTTTCTTCTGTCTCCTTTTAAAGGAGAATTCGGCATCTGAAGGTCAAGTGATCATTAAACATCCAACTGAGGGTAAAATTTTTATCTATCTTTTAAATCAGAGTTTTAAATATTTTTACATAGTTTTCATTAGTCTTTTTTTATATATATATACTAACATCTATTTCCATTTTTGTTTTACTGTATTTATGTCGTTCTCAAGAGATGAAGTGGAACCCTTAGAAACAATTCTAGTTTTGCATAAAAAAAAAGGAACAAATCGCAACTCAAAGACATCCCTTTGTGATTTTGTAAATATTTATAAATGAAAAAGCATAGTGTGCGAAATAGCTTAAAACCCAAAATTCATGTAAGACTTCATGCTCAAATGCATTTTAAGGACAAAATTGTGAAAAAAAGCTAAGCTCTTTATAAGCAGTGTTAACGAATATTCAATAAAACCTGTATTGCTTCATTCTTGTAAACTTAAGAAACGTTATTTTAACCTTTCTATTCCTTAGAAAAAAGTTACGTTTTAACTATATGGGTCAATCAGATCTAGATTGATTTGTATTTATCTTAGGACATAAGAAAATATTTTCATACGGCATTTCTTAATTTTTTTTTTGTGATTATTAATAAAGACAACACATTTTATATCTCTTATAACTCCTTTTTTAGTCTTCCTTTCCTCCTTCGTCCAATCTTGCTGGGGGAGGAATAAATGTTGTTAAATATTTAATAGCTTGAGAAGTAATAAAAGTTTTCTAACTATATTTCCTTTTTATATTTTACTTCAATCATTCTTGATAATTTTTTTCATGACTAACAAAATTTACTGTACACATATACATGCTATTGTTGAAGAAAAGGTAATCGTGAACCACAGTTCGTTTATACCTTTTGATGTCTCTTTGAACCACATTTTTTTAAATTCCACTTTCAGATGTTCTGATATTTTCTGTTTTCTTTCCAGTTGCAATTGCTAGTTTCTTCTTTATTGTTACTGTGTTGTATGAAGTTTAATCAGCTACTTTAAAAAAAAAAAAAAGACTTTAGAAAAGGGCTTTATATAAACAACTTGTTTAGATTGTAAAAAGGATTCACATGTATATAAGTAAGAAACGTTTTTATTGTAGCCAGGTTAGTTATATTGAAAAATAAATACCAAGACCCTCTCATAATTACCCCTTTGCAGAAATACGTTGCAGGTAATTTATCAGTAGCATTTACTCCACACTTTATTTTCATTGTGATGTAAAATTATGCAGGCTTTCTTTTCTTTCTCTTTTGAAATAGTCACCTCATTGTGCATGGTTGAAAAGGGGATTACTATCTTATTTTTTTCTCTGCATATGTGAAATAAGAGTCATAAACGATTAAAATCCAAACGACTACAAAAATATTTCTCTATCACTTGACATATATCGACCATTATTAGAAATGCAGAGCATCAAAAAATATTAAAATTGTTGATTGTTTTTTGTAGCATATAGAGTTGCAAAATTAAAATTGTTTTTATATTACAACGTTTTTCTGAATTTCACTTGGTGTGTGTGTGTCATCAAATTTTCGATCGTTAATTTAACCAACTTCCCATCAAGCTAGAGCTTTGAAATTTTGGGAATCGTTCGTACTCGCCTAACAATGCAATATTTAGACGTTTGCGACAAGTTTTAACTCATATTTTTTTAAATAATGCAGTTTAGCCCAATCACTTGGCGCAATTTGAATAATTGCCAAACTTGGCGAATTTTTTTTTTTTTTTTTGGCTGAATGTTAAGTCCGCTTCGCGGACCAATTTAGCAACATTTGGCAAAATACCGCCAAATAATTCCTGTCTCCAAGAGTGGTTTGACTAAACTGTATTCCAACCATTTAATTTACCAGATTAATTAATTTTAGTTAGTTTTAACGTTGTTATGTATTTCACTTGGTGTGTGTCTGTATGTATGTGTATCAGTGTGTCATCAAATTGTCTATTGTTTATTTAACCAACTTCCCATCAAGCTAGAGCTCTGAAATTTTGGGAACCGTTCTTATTTGCCTAACAATGCAATATTTAGATATTTGCGACCAGTTTTAACTAATATTTTAATAATTTTTTTTAATAAACTTTGCCACCATATAAAAACGTTGTTTTTTATTTCGAATTATGTTATTATGCATATTAGTGATATGGATCTATTAGACGCAGTCAAGTACAACAAATTTCCTTTTTTTTTGTTGACAAATTTTTTTTACCCGGTCTGATAGAGTTATAACCTGAATAAATTTATCTATTTGAGTAATAAGTAACAAATAAGATGTCACAATCAAATTATAGATTAGACCCATTCAGAGCAGGTAGACTAATATTATGTTTTTATTTAGATATTTAAGCCTGAATCAACATTTTCAGGTATGCCTGTTGTAGTAATTAGACACTTCATAGCTTTATAGTCTTCCTAAAATGTAGTATTAAATGATGTTTATACAAAAAAATCAGAAGAAAAGAAAAATTGTTATACCCCACACACACCTTGAAAACTTAATGTATCGACACTTATTTTAGTTCAGATGAACATAAAAACATAACATTTGAAATAATTGTGTTTAAGGCTGATACACGTAAAATCTATTGAGGATCGCTCTAAATTTAATTGAAATTTCTTTAATAAAAAATGTGTTAAGTTTTATTAATTAGTTTAATTAGAAGCTAAGTTCATTTTAGAATACATAATCTTCAGATTCTCAAAAATAAACAAATAAATAAAAAAAAAATTATATGTTGATGCAATATATTTCACCACAGAAAGTCAGTGAGCTATGCTATTTTATAACATTATTTCATATTATCTTCGACATTCCTATTTCTTACCTCTAAAAACTATAAAATTTCGGTACCTTTTATTTTCTCGAATGTCTAGTTGGGAAACTCTGATCACAATAAAGTTTCTTATGCCATATAGCCGTAAATAAATCACCTCGCAAACGAATTTGAATAAGTTAAATTCCCCAGCTTATTCTAAATTTGTCAGTCAAAGCAGCAAACAAATTTTAAAATCATTCTGATTTATTTTTCATCAATTGGAATTACAATTATATATATATTAATAACAACATTTACATTTAGCTTAATCGGTGAAACTATAACTTGATTCATGCACTTTAAAGGTCGTTTCATGCAAGTAGATAATTAAATTTTACCCTAAAGGCCACAAGAGTACTTAAAAATATTTATAATTTATTTTTGCTGAATATTGTCTGATACAAATGTATTAATAAGCATTGGAATTATTTTGAAATATTTGAAAGTTATCGAGTTCATGAAAGATTTTGTCCTCCCCCCCGAAAAAAAAAGTAAAAATAACGTCTATGGAAAATTTCATACACTATACTCAGCGATATGGTATTCTCTATAATAACATATTTGATGCAGTACTTTTCCGTTAAAGCCATACCAACGTATTTTTTAGATTAAAGCAATGCATTTTTATTAAAACATTTTTCTGAATTTCACTTGGTGTGTGTCATCAAATTTTTGATCGTTAATTTAACCAACTTCCCATCAAGCTAGAGCTTTGAAATTTTGGGAATCGTTCGTACTCGCCTAACAATGCAATATTTAGACATTTGCGACAAGTTTTAACTTATATTTTCTTTAATAATGCAGTTAAGCCCAACCACTTTTTCACGATTTTAAAAATTGGTTCCAAACTTGGCGATTTTTTTTGGCTGAACATTAAGTCCGTAAAACGGACCAGGGTAGCCACATTTGGCAAAATACCGCCAAATAATTCCTGTCGCCAAGGGAGGTTGGGTAAAACTGCCTTCCAACCATTTAATTTACCGGATGAATCAATTAATTTTAGTTAGTTTTAACGTTTTTATGTATTTCACTTGGTGTGTGTCTATCTGTGTGTGTATCAGTGTGTCATCAAATTTTCCATCATTAATTTAACCAACTTCGTATCAAGCTAGAGCTCTGAAATTTTGGGAACCATTCTTACTTGCCTAACAATGCAATATTTAGATATTTTAGACCAGTTTTAACTATTATTTCAATAATTTTCTTTAATATACTTTGCCATCATATAAAAACGTTGTTCTTAAAAACGTTGGTTTTGATCTCGAATTATTTTTTGTTTATTTTCTTACTCCATTGGCTAGACAATTAAATTTTTTTGGTAACTTTTGTTTCAAGTTTTGTTTGCCTTTTCAATAAATTTATTTGGTAAAGAAAATTACTTATTTCTGGGAGTATCAATTTTAAAAACCTTTCCGCTCCCTTCGAAAAAAATCGAAGGGTAAATGTTGCTAAAAGATAATTACGTTTTTCGCATATTCAATGACTAAATTAAAAATACAAAACCAAAGGAAACTTTATTGATAAACACATTAAAAAAAGAATAATATTTAAGATTAAGGATAAAATTATAATTAGGATTTAGCATAGCAAACAATATTTCTTCTTTTGAAATGTACCCAACCCCTTTTTCATTTAACGATCCTATAAAACTGTGTGCAGAACTTGTCCGTCATTTACTGTGTGATTTTGAGCTATTGTATAAGTGTTGTACAGACAGGTTTGATATTTAGTGATTGTTCAACAATAAATGATTCCAAAATCTTTTTAATTCAACGAAAACTTGAATGAATCTACCAAATTCAAAGCTGTCAGTTTG
>BMAW01059683.1:141859-159013 GCA_019974015.1 Nephila pilipes | reverse complement strand
CGGTCTGATAGAGTTATAACCTGAATAAATTTATCTATTTGAGTAATAAGTAACAAATAAGATGTCACAATCAAATTATAGATTAGACCCATTCAGAGCAGGTAGACTAATATTATGTTTTTATTTAGATATTTAAGCCTGAATCAACATTTTCAGGTATGCCTGTTGTAGTAATTAGACACTTCATAGCTTTATAGTCTTCCTAAAATGTAGTATTAAATGATGTTTATACAAAAAAATCAGAAGAAAAGAAAAATTGTTATACCCCACACACACCTTGAAAACTTAATGTATCGATACGTATTTCAGTTCAGATGAACATAAAAACATAACATTTGAAATAATTGTGTTTAAGGCTGATACACGTAAAATCTATTGAGGATCGCTGTAAATTTAATTGAAATTTCTTTAATAAAAAATGTGTTAAGTTTTATTAATTAGTTTAATTAGAAGCTAAGTTCATTTTAGAATACATAATCTTCAAATTCTCAAAAATAAACAAATAAATAAATAAAAAAAAAAAATTATATCTTGATGCAATATATTTCACCACAGAAAGTCAGTGAGCTATGCTATTTTATAACATTATTTCATATTATCTTCGACATTCCTATTTCTTACCTCTAAAAACTATAAAATTTCGGTACCTTTTATTTTCTCGAATGTCTAGTTGGGAAACTCTGATCACAATAAAGTTTCTTATGCCATATAGCCGTAAATAAATCACCTCGCAAACGAATTTGAATAAGTTAAATTCCCCAGCTTATTCTAAATTTGTCAGTCAAAGCAGCAAACAAATTTTAAAATCATTCTGATTTATTTTTCATCAATTGGAATTACAATTATATATATATTAATAACAACATTTACATTTAGCTTAATCGGTGAAACTATAACTTGATTCATGCACTTTAAAGGTCGTTTCATGCAAGTAGATAATTAAATTTTACCCTAAAGGCCACAAGAGTACTTAAAAATATTTATAATTTATTTTTGCTGAATATTGTCTGATACAAATGTATTAATAAGCATTGGAATTATTTTGAAATATTTGAAAGTTATCGATTTCATGAAAGATTTTGTCCTCCCCCCCCGAAAAAAAAAGTAAAAATAACGTCTATGGAAAATTTCATACACTATACTCAGCGATATGGTATTCTCTATAATAACATATTTGATGCAGTACTTTTCCGTTAAAGCCATACCAACGTATTTTTTAGATTAAAGCAATGCATTTTTATAAAAACATTTTTCTGAATTTCACTTGGTGTGTGTGTGTCATCAAATTTTTGATCGTTAATTTAACCAACTTCCCATCAAGCTAGAGCTTTGAAATTTTGGGAATCGTTCGTACTCACCTAAAAATGCAATATTTAGACATTTGCGACAAGTTTTAACTTATATTTTCTTTAATAATGCAGTTTAGCCCAACCACTTTTTCACGATTTTAAAAATTGGTTCCAAACTTGGCGATTTTTTTTGGCTGAACATTAAGTCCGTAAAACGGACCAGGGTAGCCACATTTGGCAAAATACCGCCAAATAATTCCTGTCGCCAAGGGAGGTTGGGTAAAACTGCCTTCCAACCATTTAATTTACCGGATGAATGAATTAATTTTAGTTAGTTTTAACGTTTTTATGTATTTCACTTGGTGTGTGTCTATCTGTGTGTGTATCAGTGTGTCATCAAATTTTCCATCATTAATTTAACCAACTTCGCATCAAGCTAGAGCTCTGAAATTTTGGGAACCATTCTTACTTGCCTAACAATGCAATATTTAGATATTTTAGACCAGTTTTAACTATTATTTCAATAATTTTCTTTAATATACTTTGCCATCATATAAAAACGTTGGTTTTGATCTCGAATTATTTTTTGTTTATTTTCTTACTCCATTGGCTAGACAATTAAATTTTTTTGGTAACTTTTGTTTCAAGTTTTGTTTGCCTTTTCAATAAATTTATTTGATAAAGAAAATTACTTATTTCTGGGAGTATCAATTTTAAAAACCTTTCCGCTCCCTTCGAAAAAAATCGAAGGGTAAATGTTGCTAAAAGATAATTACGTTTTTCGAATATTCAATGACTAAATTAAAAATACAAAACCAAAGGAAACTTTATTGATAAACACATTAAAAAAAGAATAATATTTAAGATTAAGGATAAAATTATAATTATTATTTAGCATAGCAAACAATATTTCTTCTTTTGAAATGTACCCAACCCCTTTTTCATTTAACGATCCTATAAAACTGTGTGCAGAACTTGTCCGTCATTTACTGTGTGATTTTGAGCTATTGTATAAGTGTTGTACAGACAGGTTTGATATTTAGTGATTGTTCAACAATAAATGATTCCAAAATCTTTTTAATTCAACGAAAACTTGAATGAATCTACCAAATTCAAAGCTGTCAGTTTGTTTAACAATAATGATTCCAAATTCTTTTTAATTCAAACTGACAGCTTTGAATTTGGTAGATTCATTCACACTCTTTGTAATTAGAAAAGTAAACATCAAACAATAGGACAATAATCCTTTTTTTTTTTTTTTTTTTGTAAATATGTTTTGTCAACCTCTTGTCGTCTATTTTTGCTTCCAGGAAAGATGACAAATCAAACTAGGGCCCAGAAAATACATTAAAGTAAAACAACGTCAAGTAGTAGAGCTTAAATAGAAAAGTACTTGGTAAAATTTTATTTTAGTCCCCGCATTAACGACAGGAAATTAAATGGCGCTAAAAGTAGGGTTGCATTAAAGAAGGAAACAATTTTAATGGGATTGAATTATAAGGGTTGCTAATTCTGCGCCTTTATTGCGCAATTTAGTACCTTTTTTTCCCGTCGTCAAGGGTAGGTTAAAATTGAATATTACCAAGTACAATTACTTTTGAAGATTTGTTATTTTCCTAGATAAAAAAAAAAAAAACACACCCCTCTCGTATAGTTTTAGAAAAAAAGACCTGTATATACCAGAGGCTTATATATGGCTTTTTAGACATTATAATAATATGCTAATTGTAATAATACTAACTTCTGTGCTAAAAATCGTTCCTGCCAGAAGCAAAACAATCTTTATTGAGGTTTTTCCAAAATACAACAAAAATAATTTCTTAGAATATTAATTGATTTTATAATACTTTGTGAATTAATTGGAAAGAAATCACGATGCCACGCTTTGAAATTAAAAAAAAAATTTAACTGATTGCGAAATAATAGTTAAAAGCAAGTGAGCAAAATATTAATATTATCATTTGATTTACATGAAGTAATGCAAGATATATAAAAGCTTTAAAAATGTATAGACATTTTCAAATATTCCTTGGGTTCTATCTACAATTTTTTGACAGACAGCTAAGTCAATACCGTGTCAAAATATTTAGAAAAATCGAGTTACATTTTAAAAAGTAATCTATACTGGATAAAATATTGAACATTACAATGCTATATGAAGAAAATATAATTTGTAAATCGCATGACGAAAACAATATTTGTAAAAAATTAGTCCCCCAAAAATTTGAGATCAAGTAAAATAATTTTAAAAAATGTATTGTTATTGAAGGTTTATTTTTTTTTTTTCAAAAAAAAGAACATATGTCTAAAATTTGGGAAAAAAGGTAAAAATTCGTATATCTCTCAACTTTATTAAACTAAATTACCCTTGCGCCAAAGTGTGTTTTGTGTTTTATCAATGAATGTTATGTACTTAAAAAGCACATGAATAAAGCATGAAAAACACGTGCATCAGGCAAAAGCAACTCAATTTTTAAGAAAGCTAAATTAGTAAAATCCTGATTGATTAGGCAGAAGTAATTTTAGTAAAATGATGACAAGCACAACAATAAATATTAAAAAAGGTAAATTCTCCTCTTTTTTCATAAAACTAAAATACAATTTCTCTCTCTCTATATATATATAATTTGGATACGTAAAATTTATAAGAAGCTTTATTAAGTGGCAATGACAAAATCCTATTTTAAGGGACTGATTGTCGCACATTTTTCTATAGATTTTATAGGGTTGCTAGGAAAAAGTCTGCCTGGTTACTATATATAATGATAATCAATTTGGCGAATTTTCGCCATAAAAAAAAATCTCATGTCGTCAAGCCCTTCTAAAATAGGATCCATCCAGGGCAATTATACACAGGTCCAAATATAGATTTAAACGAGAAACAATGATAATAAAAATCTCTTCAAGTTGATATTTAAGCTTTAGCTGTAGCCAAAAGAAGCATATTAATGGTTATCACGTTGCACAGTGGGACGAAAGGGGTGATTTAGTGGATTTAAATATAATTCTATACTGTAACGTCGTGATCCCTGAATGCGTAGAATGAAGGGATCACACAGCTTAAGAGAAGATAAGTCTTTATCTTACAAATTGAATTTTAATATTTTAGTTAGGCGTTTCCGCCTAGATTCTTTTTACACACTGTTAACACATCTAATTACATAGCACCGAGGCAAATCGCATATATCTAAACAACACAAGTCATAACACATATAGTTGAAAAACCACCAATATTTTAATATCCGATATAGTTCGATTTAGTTATAAATTCGCAAGAGAAGGCAATCGCCTCCAACTTAAAGCTGTAACGCTCCCTCTCTCCTCCGCAGGAATCCCCCTTTCTCTTTTTTCTTCTCCCTTTTTAAGACCTCGGGTAGGTCTGCCTCCCGCCCTCTTTTTGAGTTATTTTCCTTTTTTGAAAGAACAACCTAATCAAAGGCAAATTCCGATTTTGTCCCCTGCAACAGTATTCGCTCAAGTCGGACAATGTCAGTCTTTCCCACGTGCAAGTCGGTGTCGGCCGTCACACAGCTAGGAAATAAATTCACATTATATCCATGACATGGATCAACAATACCTCACAAAGAGGGTTCAACTCTGCCGTACCTGTGTAACAGAGTCCATGAATGTGGCTAAATGTCCAAGCCACCTGACTTTGTTCTTTATTGCTTTTAAGCTATATATTTTTAATGAATGGGAAGCTGGGAACAAAACGGGGTTCAAAACAAGTCTGTGGAGGGGTTATTTATAGCCTACGCTACAATACTAATATTTAAAATCATTAGTCAACTCACTCACACAATACGATCCACTTTATACCGCTCGACATATATAGCTGAATTTATTAAACAGGTTAATTTTACGAGATACAGATTGGATAAGAAGGGATTCTTATCATCTATAATTTCACTAAAAATATAAAAAACAAAACTAAAAAGTGATATCTTAACTTTAACTTTAAATACACTTTCAGAAATTAAAAAAGATGTCTGATAACTCAATGTGAATGAAGTCACAGGTACCAGGTAATAAAAAAAATAAAATTTGTTGTATGTTAATACAAACTAAAACATATAATACAATATATTGAAAATGACATTAAAATAAATTCATGAATTAAGGCACTTTTAGTAGACTTAAATAACAGGATTCGTTTCTTCTAGGAACTCAAAGTTCTCAGTACAGTCTAATATTTTCTTGTTCTATCTCATGACATCTTCCAACAATATCCAAAAATATCTGCTGTAGGATTATTTTCTTCAGTGAAATATCCAGCAACAAGAATGAATTGTACAGTTTCTGGAAATAGTTTCTTGGTCATTTGATAAAAAAAGTGTAACCTCAAAGTTGAAATAAAGGGATCAGATCTGACTAAGTGGTTACTTAAGATATCTTCATTTATAGATTTTTGGAGCATTTTTCTAGCTATGAACTCTCTGCATTAGTGAAAAACTAGTTTAAGCGTTTCTTAAGCCCCTTGAGAATTTTCCGATTATTTTCTCACCATCGATCAACAATTTATACACAAATGGTAGTAAAATATACCACCCGTAGGACTTGACAAAAAACTAAACGGATTTTCGAGCAAATGACTTGAACTTTCTGGGGTAAAACAGTTTAATAGGAGAAATTGCTTGCAATACAATTATGAATTCTCTGATGACCACTTCATCAAGGCGAGTGATTTTTGCTGTAGCTATGGCATTGTCGAAAAACATTCGTGCCATATTGTCATCGTTATAAATTCCAGGGTTTTACTTCATTCGATCAACATGAAGCCCAAGTTCATCTTTAAAAAAGTTTTTGTATTTTCATTTTCCCCCTTGTTGTTGGCTCGTGGGCAAATCTGAGTTTTCTGACCACTTTTTGAAGTTGAACTTCTACGAAATGAACAATTGACATTCGAAAAACCTGATTTTCGCATGGAGAGGAGAAATATTAAACCTGTAATACTTTCAAAAGGAGTTATTTCATAAATTCGCTTCAAATCGTTCATCATTGATGATATTGCACACACACATGTCAACGCATGGAAGAACTACAACGTTTATGGTTTTACCTTCGACCATCTCTTGTAAAGTTCTTGTCTTGTATTTGAATAATCTGCAAAGGGAAAAGTGACACAATGTTCGATTCCATTCGTTCCTTTTCATGTTTGATGATTTCTAGAGTTTCTTTATGGTACACAAATTTTATACGTCTACAAAAATGTATCGAAGAGAGTAGAAATTAGAAGAGTGGGTAAAAAGAGACGAGAAAGATTTCAAGATAAATGAAAAGTTCATTTATTTTTTTAGCTGACAAACTTTAATTACATTTTTCAAGCAGCACATTATACAAATATATAAAATAATAGAGAATTTAATTAAGTGGTCACATGAAGCTCTTCACGTCAACCAACGTTGTGGCATCTCTCTTTTCAGTCTCTTCCAAACTAGAGTGAAGTTGAGTTGTTTTTTTATAATTCTTTATCAAGAATGGAGTTAAGTTGTTCCGTTACAGTTCTTTACTAAAGATGGAGTTGATTTGTTCCCTCACAGTACTTTATTGTGCCCATCGACGAAAGCACATTCGTTACAGGAAAGTCGATGTTACTAAAGAAAAAAAGAATTTAAAACAAGTAATGGTCTATTTACGCATAAAATATATTAAGATGAAGGCTCTTCATTTATGCAGTTCCCTCTTAATATAAATCTTAAACACTGCTGGCCGATAAAATTGCAATATAATGAAGGAAATCAAATACAAAAAATATTTATTGTACGTAAAACAATATGGCACGAAGACAACATGATTAAATTTGCAAGCAATTAAGGGGTTACAGGGTGCAAAATTAGAAGAAAAAAAGCTGCCACTCTTGTCAGCTAAAATGACCCTTTTCCAGTTAGGCATGGGGTTGAACTAGGCTTGGATGACAGAAACGGGAAACTTATTCCATGTTGCTTCAGCAATCATATTAAAGGGAGAGGAGTGGCGAGGCAGTCTCTCAGCAACCCATGACCTCATGTTTTTAATGGATGCCACTAGAGACCATGCAGGCCAGGCAACAATTGAATACCCTGTGTATCGATGAAGGTCAGAACATGTGGTCTTGCTTTATCATGTAGGATGATGACATTGGGCAGGTTTCAAAGATAGGGCACAACCACTGGATGCAAGATGTCAGAAAATCACCGATCTGCGTTCAAATTACCATCGATACGAACTAGATGTGCGTGTCATGTACCCAAAGGCTGTCCAAACCATCATACCAGGTGCAGGGCCCTATACCGATGTCGAATGCAAGCTGGCGAAGAGCGATTTCTTCGGAATCTCCAAACACGTATACGGCCATCAGAATACTACACACTGAACCGGGACTAGTCTGAAAAGACGATAATGTGCAACTCCTGTATCCTGCTATGTCGTTCACTGTACCAAAGTCACGTCTCTCTCTTGCAGTATTGTCAAAGGAAGCCAAAATAATGATCACCGTGCTGACATTTTACTCTGCTGCAAACGTCGTTGCACCGAACGGGCGGATACTGGGTGTGCTTCAAACTTGCCCATTTCCTGAATAGTGATCCGGGATGTGATTGTACTGTTTCGCAGGGTCGACCTCACAATATGTCCGTCCTCTTGGGCGTTAGTTTTGAGAAGGGAAGGAGATCCTACATGCCGTTCAGTATGACCCTTAGCAACCCATTGATTCCCTATTCGCATGACAGTGGTTGAATTTCGATCAATGTGACGGGCAATATCCCGGAACAATAACCCGCATTCTTGATAGGCAACGACCTTGACTCTATCGAATTCCGACGCTTGCTGGTAAGCATATCTTCTTCTTATTCGAGGCATAGCACGATTTTCTGAGCAAGCTTCGATCTTTCAAAATGCTTTCCGAATGAAAAATACACTACACAACTCTTCTTTTATGCAATGATTCAGATGTCGTTTCTCCCACCTACGTCATTTAAATGCTCTGAAATACTACTCAATTTCATATCCTGCCCTCTTTTTCCTTTCATGTTATTTTGACGTTCATCAGATCATTCCTTCCAGGTGTTTCAAATTTATTGGTCAGCAGTGTACATATAAATTTATATACACACACATCAATAAAACATTAAGCAAATGAGATTATCAATAGCAATTTTGTATTACCACACCATTTAGGAACAAGTTCATACTTGAAAAGATAAATTCTTAAAATTAATTCGAAGGATTAAAATTTTAATCTAGACTACGAATCAGTATTACTGAAATGACCATCCTTCCTGTATGAAATACTCATATTATAACATTATAGAGTTAATGTCCAATGAGAAAGCTTTGCACCATGAGGTACTTCGAGTTAAATAAGTCAATGAATTATGATCGGAAATTATTTATGTTTAAGCACCAAATATCCATATATCAAACTTTTTCAATGCTTCTAAGATATAAAAAGCTGCCTTCTCAGTAGTTGACCTCTTCAATTAGAAAGAATTCAGCCTTTTACCAAAGAATACAATGAGTACTTCATTGTCTTGTCCGTCGTTTTGAGCTAAACTTGCAACGATTTGTCAAGGCATCTGAATACAACTGGAAACGTTTACCAAGATTTGGAGTACGTAAGCACTCATACCAACTCTTCCTTGAGTCTCAGAAACGCTTGATCAACATCAGTATTCCACGATAAGTGGTTTGTACGCTTTTCTTTGTCAAGTTTGTGAAAGGTAATACAATTCGAGAAAATTGTGATATATAGTCACTGTAACAGCTAGCTCGTTTAAATAAACTTCTTGCTTCTTTCTTCATAGTGGGCTTCAGTAATCTCTTTATAACTTTGTAACACCCGGTCGTTACGGGCGTTATCTTGTGCCATCACTAATTTCAAATATTAAACACTACGACACCAATAATTGTGCTCTCCAGGTTAAGTTTACTAACGCTTTAATTCAACCCACCAATTATAATTTAACAGCTTCTTACCAATATCTTTTATCAACTGCAACTCAGAATCTGGAACAACTGCTGAAAATACTAGAACAATTCTCAATCCGAGTGATCTATACTCGGACCTCAATACTAATCTGTAAATCCGCCTTCCTATAATATAGCACTTAGATTCCACCTCCTCTCGCTACAACGCCTCTCTGATCCTCCTTCAGATACTCTACTCCTTCAGATGGAGTTTATATAATTCTCGACTCCACCGCTTCACTTCATTCCTAACTGCTTTACATATTAATGTTCTTCATCACGTTTCATTTTTGGTTGGGCAAAGGTTGTTTAGCGAAAGCAATCAATCTCAATTGAAAGTCCCCAAGGTTAGTGAAGAGAAACCGCGAATAGCCCAATGTCACAACTTCAACCTTCTCTGAATCTGGGGAATATTGATTAGATTCAATAAATTAGCATAAAATTCTCACTTAATTTCTCCCAAATTCTCACTTTTCTTTTTGTTAAACTTACTTCTCTTAGTGCCTTGAAAACGCTGTCTGCGTGATTCAAGTCCACTTCCCCAGTTTTAGAAAATAGGACCCCAATATCAATATATGAGCGACTATATGCTTTATGAGAAGCTAGGGCTCAGTCTATCGATTTCTGGAATGTACTCCCAGCAGTTTTCACTCCAAATGATAACACGTTCGATTGGTAATGGCAGGAATGCGTCACAAATGCTGTAAAATTTCCTTCATTGAAATTTGCCAATATCTCTTGGTTATGTTGATAACAGTAATGAATGTTGTTTGTCTTATCTCAAATACGTATGATTTTTCATTAACTTTGTCCTTAGAAACCATTCCCAAGGATTTCTTTGCTATACTGCATATACTATCATATTCATTTAATCTGTCCGCCAATTTAGATGGGAAAGTAAATTTTGTCCATTCATCTAAGCGTTCGTGCAGATAAAGCGGCACTTTTTCTTGAGCTGATCTGATCTGCAATGATTTGATACTGTAATCTTTTTAAATCTTTGATATCTAGACATCCAATCCATTTTTCGAAATAATTTGTTATTTCATTACAAAAGTCGGTCATCCTCTAATTCATCATAAACGCATTTATGATACTTTCAGGATTCAATTTAAATTTCTAGCAAAATTGTTTTAGTATACTCGTAAACTTCAAATTTCTCTTTCGATTCTCCACTAATGAATTGATGGGTTATAGGATGGTAAGAGTAATAACGTTCAAAGACATGATACCCATTCTTTAAATTCTGTGTTGACTCTTTTGACCAGTCTTTCGAACAGATATAAGTAAGTGGTAATGCCATCATCATGTACATTAAATCTATGCATAAGCTTACTTAGTTCTAAGCATTGTTGCTCATTCTTATTCGCAGAAAACTTGACCGACTCTTAGATCTGATTTTGAGTTTTCTGAATTCGAACTGTGTTTGTTTCCTTGTCAATTGAGCTTCCCTCTTTGCTTCTGCTGAGATTCTAACTACATTTGATTTTTCTTGGGCAATTCTTCCTCGAGTCTGTGTGTGTGGCACTAACGATCATCTCCAATGTTCCATTTACGAATTCTTCATCAAAAGATTTACTTTCTATAATAGTTTTCTTCATTTCGGGAGTTAGATTTCCCCCATATATATATAATATATTCCCCCATATATATATAATTAATTTTTAAAACAAAAATGATATTTTAGAAAACCCGAAAAATAAAATATATCTCCAACGATAAATAAATCCAGGGGTTAAATCTAATAATACACTTCTAAAATATATACTAAAATTATGTACACAAATAACTAGAGTTTTATTCTTAACACTAGCTCTGTCACCCCTTGAAAAACAGTAATTAACAAAAATTCAAATAAATATCTATTAACACCCGAATAATCATTAATGTGTAATCAATAAGTACTATACATAAATAAACTGTTCAAATAAATGTGCTACAATATTGTAACCACAAAAGCAAAATATCAGTTTTCAAAAATATTCACAGATTCAAGAAAAAACATTAAACAAGTTTCGTTTTCGCAGTAATGTAAATCATTAAATATCAAAGCTTTCGAAAAAATATTGTATGTACAACTTAATTTTGGAAAATTTCCAGTAATGCATGTTAAATTTCAGCAACCGAGCCAACAATAATCTTTTATATGAAAACAACATATTTATAAGATAATCAGTCATATTTAATTAATTTTATTATATTCGTCAACATTAAACATACCAACTAAAATGTAGTTATATAATCTTTATACTGAGAGTATCCATCAAGCATAAAACCCAAAACTAAATATATCATACAGTAAAACGATACCAAAACAAAAACCACATTCCTGTCGGAATTATTCTATTTATAATATGAATAGACCACACTCACACACACACACGCACACACACACACACATGCGAGTAGCGTAAATTAATTTTTCTTTAAATTATTTCATAAAAACCATTAAAAACAAATTTTCATGGTGCCAAAACAGAGAAGCAGAAGTTAATAAGGATACACCGATGTGCGACTTTATATAGATATTTAGACTCTTCGAATTAAAAATGTGTAATTGTTAAACAAAATATATTCAAGACAAACAAAACCAACTTATTTTATACGCAATATCTTCAAATCTAATACAGTGAATTAGATGCATTATTGTTTGCAAATACAGATTAAAAAAACATGCGTTTAACAACTCTTCTTAATTATTTGGGATGAAAATTCCAAATCCAAGGAAAAATATGTTTCCCTTGGAAGAACAACAACAACAACAAACATGGATTACTGACGCTTTCTTTTTATTTCTTTTGGTAAGAAATTCTTTCTATTGTCCCTGGGGGGAAGTTCTTTCTCCTCTGACGAGAAATAGAAACTTTATGTTTGGAACAAATTTTTAACACTATATTCCTAGATCATTTCGCCCACATAATTAAAATATTAAAATATAGGTGCATGTATTTACACAAAATATATGAGCTCTCACCTATTACGATCCTACCGACTGTTCCAGTAAGAATTCCAATTATTGGACGAGTGTGCAAAAGACGATGATAGAGATTTGAAGACAAGTAAATGGTTCGTCTATTTTTTAGCTGCCAAACTTTAATTTATGAGGGGTGGCTATTAAATACCGAGTCTGACGTTGCTAGAGAAGCACTCCAGCGCCAAAAGCCAGCGACTGACAGTTGTTTAGCAGTGAAGCCTTCTCTTCCGAATGCAGTGCCTCTCGCTTCTGTAAACAAATCCGTATAGTTGTAGGCTTCGTTTGTATTAGAGGTTTTTTTTTGTATCTCTTGAAAAAGGATATGTGAGGTACGAGTTATTGAGAATTTTCCCATGAAACTTGCAAAATTCGCTGCTGAAACATATAATTTATTGAAAGATGTGAATCGCAAAGAATGATCAACGTGTGCACGGGTTTTTGAGAGGTTTAAGTGTTTTCAAGATGAACGATAAGACTTTGAAGACGAAAAGCGGATGATAATATCAAAAAATTGGTAATCTGGTTCGATCTGACCTTTGGTTAAGTATTCGTGCGATTGCTGAGACTGTTAGAATCGACAAAGAATCCGTACGGCAAATTTTACATAAAAATTTTAACATGCAAGAAGTGTGTGCCAAAATGGTGCCTAAAATTCTCACGTTTGAGCAACAAGAAGCTACCAAAAATATTTGTACTGACTCTTTGAATGTCATTGAAAATGACCGAAACTTATTGGCAATGGATACGTGTGATGAATCGTGTTTTTTTTCTTCTTATTTATTTATGATCCTGAAATGAAGCGCCACTCCATGCACTGAAAGAGCCCATCTTCACCAAAGCCAAAAGAAATCGAATGAGCAAATCAAAACTCAAAACAATGATGATTGTTTTTCTTTCGATATTCATGGGATTGTGTCCTCTTACTGGGTTCTTGATTGTCAAATTATTAATCAACATTGCAATCTTTACGTTCTTGCTGAGCTTTGTAAAAGAATAAGGAAAAAACGACCCGAATTGTGGAAGGACAAATAATTCAGACTCGCCTTGTCTGTCAAGTGGTTTCTGGACAATTACAGCATCCCAGTATTAAACCACCCCTTTATTCGCCGGATCTAGCACCGTGTGACTTTTATCTGTATCCTAAGATGAAATCGGAATTAAGAGAAACAAGATTTGAGTCCATTGAAGCTGTGAAAGAGAAAGAGCGGCACGCTTCCTGAAGGAGCGAACAGAAGAACACTTCCAGCACTGTCTCGAACAATGGAAGATTCGCATGGAGCGTTGTAGGTATAGAGGAGGGGTGTATGTATTGAAGGTAATAATAAGTACATATGTATGAAATCAAAATAAAATGTTTTACAGCTTCAGTCTTGTTATTTATAGTCACACTTCGTATTTTAAAGCAGTACTTTATTCAAACGTATAAAATAATCGAAAATTAAAAAAAATAGTCATATGCAACTCCTCATGTCAGCCAATATGGGGGCATTTCTCTTTTCAAACTTTTCCAAATCTGAGTGGAGTTGAGTTGTTCCTTTACAGTCCCTTATTAAGAGGATCTTTGGTTTTCCAAAAATAATTGATGAGCCCTCTGTATCTATTAATCTGATCGGAGCTGTTGAAGTCAAGTACAATACTGAGTCGTCCGTATTTCTGACATTGTTCGATGAAAAATATGTTTTGTACACATTCTAGTTAGATGACCCATCACATCCCCATTTCGAAATGAGTTTCATGTTTTTCTCTTCTTTTAATCTCTTATTCATGGAGAGTTTTAAGAGGAATCTTAACTCTCAACTCAGTTACTTTACGTTCTTCCGGGTAACAGACATTCTTGGCTTTGCCGAGTTTGTGATATGATGGAAAAATTATCAATCCTGCTTTCAAAAGTGGCATTTCGTAAATTTTGGTACTGTGATTTAAACAGATTTAGAGATATATTTAAGGCAAGTGCATATTTACTTGAGAAGGAAATCATATCAGATTCCTTATCGATACCACACATTTAATAAATACAGAATTTTCTGAATTATCCAAATATTTGTTAACGAATTTGGTCTTGATATTTTGACTTTCTTGTCTCAAATTCATTTTCTCAGCAAAAAGTTACATGCCTTTCAGAAAATTCACCGAAAGACTTGGGCGTAACATCGATTTCTTCAGGAGACTGAAGAATTTCTTCGGGATAGTTAAGATCTTTTTCAAGCCAATCTTTATTTTTATGAAGAAGTAATTCTTTGTTGTAATTAGCATTTACTCACTTTTTTTTCAAATGGGAACAAAATGATTTAAGTTTACTTTCAAGAAGTAAAATGTTACTCGAAGGTAAATTCAAAGCAGACGTGTCGAGCAAAATTCCCCCTTTTAGAATCAGATAATTTTATGGACTACTAGGTTGTAATAAGAAATTAAATATTTCATGGTTTGTCCCAAACATTGCTGCATTATTATATAAATTTTAAAAAAACGATGAGGGCCGAGAAAGGAAAGAAACATTGCTTTTGGTTTGATCTTGATCCGAGAAGCCTCGTCTAGGATACATCGATTATTTGTTTTAACGATCGTTGAGTTTCAAGTGAAATGAACATTTAATATTTATTTCAATCTCATTTAATATTACTTTTTTCACAATGAACAAATAACACTACTTCAAATTAATTAGGTTAACATCTCCAGTAGCGTTCAATTCGAAACTATATTCGAAAAACATCCCATTTAAATACATTATATCCTAGCGCAACGCGCAAAGTTTAATAGAACATACAATCTTAAAAAAAAAATACACCCCCTCCCCCAAAAGTTAAAAAGAATTCCACTTATTATAACAAAACGAATAAAGTTATACGATAAAATATTACAGAACATAATAAATTATTAAAATAATCGACAATGTTCTTTTCATATATTAAAATTAAGGCAGACTGTAAAATATTAAATTAGACAATAAATTATTAAAGTTATTGATGATATTCTTTTCAGATGTTGCAGTTAAGACAGACGATAAATAATTAAATTAAATATATCTTAAGAAAAATGTAACTATTGTTTCAACAAAAAAAGTAAGTAAATCTTTACAGCACGGTAAATATTTACGTAACAAAGAATTTTCATCCTATATTGCCATCCTTAAACATGATTTGATTGCAGTCAGAAGTAGTAGGATATAGTTTTTGCAAACTTCTCTCACAAAATACCAAAAGTAAACTTGTATGGTGCATTTTTGGAAGGTATTGGAACTTTTTTTGTAATGCACCCAGAAGTACAAAAAAAACCTCAGAAGTTACTGTCTTCAAGGTTTAGAATGTACTTATAACTACTTATTTTTTAATCACATTTTTCTAAGTTCAAGCAGGTCTCATTAGTTACAAAAAACGATACAACGACATGATGAAAGGAGCTAGTCTTCCAGGAACAATTAAACTGAAAAAAAAAAAAAAAGATTTTAAGAAAATTCTATCCTCATATGCTCTTGATTTAAGATACATGTGTCGCAATCACGATAAGCACAGAGTCAATACATCAAATTAATCCATTCATTTTTAAAATCCATCTGTTAAAAGACGACATGAGTTTATTCCATTATGAAAAAAAAAGTTTGAATTTTTCGTCCACATAAAAAAAAGCAAAAAATTCGTTTCGTCTTAATGTGCATTGTTTGCGTATCATTTATATCAGCAGTCGTCACACCTCTTTCTGCTTGAGAGACAGATTATGTTATAACGTTAAATTGATCTCGATAATTTAAAATTGTTATACGATGGTATATTCATCTAAAAACAAAATCGATATACTTTTGAAATAGATACAATAAACACCAAAGTTTGTTCCGTTATTTTCAGCGATGAAGCTTTGTTTGTCAAAATACTTGCATTCCAATCTGTAAGTTAGGCCTAAATACCATACATATTTGTCAACTACAAGAAATATTCAAAACTTGATGAAAAAAATGGAGGCATCTGGGCATATACTGCATTTAAGTCATATTTTTTCAAAACTTAAATTAACCTCATTGATTTCGATTAAAGAAAAAATTCTTTTTTTTAAAATTTTAATTCTTTTTGAAAACAAATTTTGGCTCAGTTTAAGTGTTAGGTAGGCTTTTTCCGTTCTCATCGATTTAGTCGTTGAAATTAGTATTCAACCAAACTTTTTAAAAATTCAAAGAGCTTACATTTGTGTTTCTAATCATTAATATTCTGAACTTCAGTTATTGAAGAAAGCAATTAATAAATAAGTATCGGGCACCCAATTTCAGGAAGTCTTTTCTGAAACTGAATTCTCCTTAGAATTATGGGTAATGAATCTATGTTTAATATATTAGTGATGATGGACGAAGCAACTTTATTTTGGCAAGGAAATTGATATGAGAGCCAAATGTTTGTACATCGAAGTGATATCTCAAGTATGAATAGCATTTGCCTTTTGATATAAACTTATGCTTTTATTTGACAGATAATTCTGATAAAATTATTTTTTGGATAGTTTCATATTATTATGACTTTTGTGCTAAAATTAATTAAGAATTGATAACAAAATGCGTTAGGGTAATATAGTTTTGATTAAATAAAATAAAAGATTTCAGCAAGAGCGAAGAAATTTTGAATATATATGCAGAGTGGTTTAATATATTTGTCCTGATTATATAATTTTTTATAAATTTTAACATTGATTTTTGTTTTTAAATGACAGATAATGCTGATAAAATTATTTTTTGGATAGTTTCATATTACTGCGACTTTTGTACGAAAGTTAATTAAGAATTAATAACAAAATGCCTTTGGGTAATATAGTTTTGATGAGATAAGATGACAAAGTGCAACTAGAGCGAAGAAATTTTGAATATTTATTGAATAACATTGAATATAATATTATATTATGTATAATATTGAAAATAATACTATATACATAATATTGAATATAAAATTATATATATAATATTGAATATAA
>BMAW01059683.1:119261-141849 GCA_019974015.1 Nephila pilipes | reverse complement strand
ATATTGAATATAAAATTATATATATAATATTGAATATAATATTATATTATATATAATATTGATTTCTGAATATTTATTTGCAGCAGTTATATCTAGTATATAATTTTTATAAATTTTAACACCGAGGTTGGCTTTTTTATCATTCAATTATAGAATCTATCTTTGAACAATTAATTTAAATTACTATTTATATAACAAATCTGAATTCGTTATGCAATGCGGAAATCTCCCCAGCATGCATAAATCGGTCAAATATGGTGGCTTTATTGAAACAAAGAATGAAATGTATTTTATCAGAAAAAATGATAGTTCATGAGCTATACATTTTTTTAGTGGTGCAACAGCCTAGTGACGTGACAAATAGAATAATTTATCATTTATAGAACAGTGTTATCTAATTAGATCTCTCTCTCTCTCACACACAGACACACACACCAATTCATTGCTATTCAATCATTGATGCAGAAGATATCCCTTTTAGTGTATTTTATTAACTGAGTAAACTTATAAAGTACCTTCATATTACATAAATTCTATAAATAATTTGCAAATGATTCAAAAATGAAATTTTATTTACAGATGCGAGTCCATATGAAATTAACATCCAGAAGCAAATTATCGAGGCTTTTCGAGTATTTGATGAAAATGATGCTGGGAGAATAAATATTGAGTATGATATATAGGGTGGTTCAAAAATTAAAGTATCCCTGTTTGGAACGTCCTGGCAAGTGAAGCATTTGGCGTAACGTCCTTATATTTGGAGGGTATACATATCAGGACTTGGAAAGTGATTAATGGAAAGGAAAAAATTACGCACCCTAGTTCTAACAAAGGCTGCTATATGAAAGTGAGGCAATGTAATCTGTTTAATGTTAATAAAATGCAACTTGACACTACCTGGTAAAGAATGTAAGATATACGAGAAATCGACAATTAGCTTTATTACTACAGTTCTTTACACACAAGTCATGCTAATTAGATGAGAATTTGAATATTTGACTGAGTGCACTATACAAGAGAACGAAATTTTCATTATAGGCGGACTAAAAGACCATTGTAATATAAAAAATGGTGAATAGTTTTTGCACATTCTCAGATCTCTATAAAATCTTGTTGCCGGAGCGTGCTTTACTGCTAAAATTATTCTTCCAAAACGGGGATAACCCGATCAAAACGCTTCGCTTGTACCGATAAATCTTTGCACTCTGGTACAGTAACACTATGTGCTCTGAGGTGAATGATCGACCTTTTCGAAGAAACATGTAGCTATGCAATTCAAACAGTCCGAGGGTGAAAAAAAAAACGGGTACCGCAGGTGATGAATGATGTCGCAACCTATGTCCGGTATGTATAACCTGAGCCGGCCAATGCGAGCACAGCAGGAACACGCAATGCCCATACCGCATCAAGGTAAAAATTTGTGCCATACAGAACGATATGGAGATGCACTTGAATAGAACTGAAAACCTATCTGTATAAGATCCATCCCTTACAAGAACTAAAACCTGGCGTTAAGGATCTGTGTAAGATTAACCCACTCTAACATTCTTGGCAAGGATGGAAGAGGAGCAGAATTGGCCATGAAACATCCAATAGATGGATGAGGGTCACTTTTACATTTTCAGAACAGTGATCATACTTAACTGCCATGTCCGGTTCATTGGGAATCCCCACCATAGGTCCAACAAATATCCCTGAATTCACAGTATGTTTCCGTATGTATTGGTTTCATTACATCCTTTGTGATTGGACCGTTTTCCCCCGAGAAAATGATTCCGCAGGGACTAAACACCAGTTCCGAAACTGAAGTACATTATGTAATACATTCCGGAACTCCAGAAGCGGAGATGCCACAGTACTACAACGTTCCAACAAGATGATATGCCCCTCACTTTACACATGAGGTTCAACAACTGCTGCAACGCTATTTTACAGAGAATCCCGTTGTCAGTCCTGCATTTCTTACGACGGCTTCCACATTCACCTGACCTTACCCCGCATGATTTTTGGTTTTTGTGTTGTCAAGAAAGTATAGGAAATCTTCTAGAAGATATGAATGCCACATCCTCTTGCACGTGCGCAACATTGGTCCCGATTAGGTACACGTTGCTGTGGATCATGAAGCAACTTGGTGTTACATGTTAATTCTGAAGCAGGTTGAAAACAATAAAAAACACCTGTAAGATTTGCTGTGCTATTATGCTTCTACGCGTGTGTCTTTCATTTGTGTTATCACTAACATTTCTTTAGGATCGACAGCTTGTGTTCAAAGAATTGTAATAATAAAGTTACATTAGCGACACATCATATTTTTTTCTCTTTTTATTGGTAATGTCACCTTACATTTTCCCTACCTTAAGCCAATCATAGCTGCTCATTTTAACATAAAGGTCTCTGACTAATTCCCTCCCCCCCAACCAATGAATTTCCCATGACCTAATATGTATACCCACCAAATATGAATACGTTATGACCAATCTTTTCTCTCCAGGATGTTTCAAACTAGGATAATCTAATTTGAACTATCCGGTACATATTCCTTTGCTATTTAAAATATCTTGTATTTCCTTTTTGTAATTTGTGCTGACCATTACTAGTAATATTTAATAACTGAAAGAGTTATACTTATTTGATCAAAATCTTATCACTTTTTGGAAATATATTACTTAATTTTACCAATCGAAACATTTATTTAGGAATTTAGGTATCGTTGTTAGAGCTTTGGGTCGAGTTCCTAGAAAGGCTGAAATCAAGCAATTCAAAGCTGAAGTAAGTCTTTTTTTTTACGTTCTCAAGAACTAAGTCGACAATTTAGATTAAATTTAGGGAAAAGCATCTCCAGATATTGTCTCTAATCTGGCATAAATATGACTTGTAGTATTTTATGCGTTAAACATCAATAAAAGAATTTATTGATAATTTATTTAATAGAATATTTTATCGGTAATTTAGGGATTTTTTTTAGCTTAGCAAATAAAAATGAGTTTTGATAATAAATGGAAAACCGAAATTTCTAGAATAAAATTCATTTGATTCTCAACGAATTTAATACTGATAGTAAAAATGGGAGTTTACTTAGGAAAAATTCCAGTATTTATTCAAATGAAAATTTGTTGTCCTGTTAGGGTGGTAGATGGAATTCAGCTTTCGATTTTGTGATTTATGTAATATTTTATGCAGTATATTTTAACTCCTCGTTGCAGAAAAACACGAAAACAGCAATAGAAAAATATTGTTCAAAGTAACACTTCGTCCAATTTTACCACCAGAATCACTAAAAATAAGACATATATTAAAATATAAAGAATAATGTTTCGAATTTCATCAATAACATGGTAATTTTACTTTGAAGTTATAAGGTTTTCAATTCTGACACAATTGAAATAAAAAGCGAGGGAAAAAAAGCGAAACATCGGGGGGGTGTTCATATATATTCTGTGTATTAAATAGTATCGATGAAGATTTTCAAGATTTTCGATTCCCTATATCAATCAAGATTATTTTATTTCCTAATTTCATGATTACAAATTTCAGATAAAAGTTCGTATCAATGAAGATTAAAACGATTAAAAAATACGATCCATAAAAAGTTACTGTAAAATTACAAAGTACAAATTTCCCTCTTTTTTTATTTTAAATTGATTCTTACTTTAACATAACAATTATTAGATTGCAGCAAACAAAGGCAGAAATCACATCTTAATACACTGATGGGAAATGAAATCGCAACACCAAGACGAATTAGTTTAGTGGAGTGAAATTTAGGTAAAGTATTTTTCTAGGTAACATATTTACTTGATTGCAGTTTCAAGATCACTGGTTGAAGTACAAGCGAGAAGAATTATTTCCAATGTGAAATAATGGAACTTTTATTACCTCTATAGAGTCGCTATGATTTTGAACTCAAGCCTGGAAACGTGCTGGATTTATAGTCTAATAATGTTCCATATGTGTCTTATGGGAGAAGCATTTGGTTGCTCGCGTAGACCAAGGCAACATTCAGAAAGTACATTTTGTAACAACAGTGGTATGGAAACAAGATTATGCTGTTAGAAAATGCCTCTGAAATATTGATCCAAAATGGCAGCAAATCAGTTCAATCACTAGTCTGACATAAAAATCTACTATCAAGATACTTAAGAAAACGACGAGAGTGCTCCTGTTGGCATAACAAATTGTTTCCCAGACCATAACTCCTTATGTAGCTCCGGTGTATTTATGCTGTAGACAGCTTGGTCCCAAACACTCACTTGGCCTTCTTCTAACCAACATACGACCACCAATGGCACCAAGATAGACGCGGCTCTCGTCTGAGAACACAAAACATTTTCATTTAGTCCTCAAATGAGTTCTAGTTTGACACCTTTGAGGTTTCAGATGGAAGTGATTTGAAGTTAGTAGCAACTGAATGATATTGGTTAACTGTTTCGGAGTTTTTCTTTATAAATAATCTATTTTTATAGTTCACTGTATAGATCGGGGGCAAAAAGATGCTCGAATTTCTGCTGCAGGTGTAGTATGATCCTCAACAGCCTTGCAGTAAATACGGCATTGTCCCATCTCAGTACTATCCCTTGTGCAGCCGGACTCTGATTTTCTTGAGGCAGTATCATTACATCACCACTGCTGCCAACAGGAGGAAGGTAGCAGTGGTTCTCCTGTCCAACAAATCGCAAAAAGAAGCACTTTCGCTTAGGTTTATTACACGATTTTGTTTAAACTAAGTAAGCTGCTGATACTGTCTTCTTCGTCTTCTTAAAGTCAATCTCCACTCAAATCTAACTCGAAATACCAAATCTGGAAGATAAATAATGCTCACGTTTACTTAGATCATTTGTATTTAAAGGAAGCGTGATTTTCATGTTCATAGAATCATTATAAGCACCATTCTTATACCTCTAGCACGAAATTTGAATAAGCGTCATATTTCAGATGAGCAAACAAGCCTCCCAGATTTTGTTTATTTAGCATAATTCTTTCTTGGTGCTGGGATTTTATTTTCTATCAGTGCCGTATACTTGCAGAAAGGCTATAAGTAATAAAGAACAAGTGTAACCTATCGTAACCTAAGTGTATACATAACCAACAGATAATTTGTAAGCAATATTTTTCAAGGATTTAAGACAAACTTTTATACTCCCAAATAATTCCTGTAATTATCAGATTTTTTTTTTTGAAAAGTACTTTATATTACCACTATGTGAGTTTATGTTAACTTTTTGGAGTAATTTGAATTTTCCTTTTCAATTGGTGCTGAAAACCATTCTTTTGATAGACTCATTTCTGAAACAATTTTTATTTCTCAATAAAGGAAAAATAATAGTTTCTAGTACAATTAATATCAAATTCTGTTTTATTTTTTGAAGAGCCATGAATAATTTTGATTCAGTCTAATAAGTATAAATTTCGAATTTCAAATACTTACGCATTTCTGATGCAGTTGTATATTTATATTTATTTTTTTTTCTATTTTATTATATAATCAGAAGTACTTTAGGCCTTAGAAGTGATCTTTTTTTTTAGGCCGCTTTTTAAGTGAGAAATTGTTTTGTACATATTTACTGAACACATCAAATTTATTAGAAACTGCTTCATATATTAATAATATATTGCATGCTTTATGTGTTATATGAATTGATTCCTAAAAAATCAGGTTGAAGATCCTGATGCAAAAGGTTTTGTTAAATTGGAAGTATTACTACCAGCACTAACGAATATTCTCTTACAAGACAAGTAAGTTCTGTTTATGATTATGCAAAAGAAATTTAAATGCCAATACTCATTCCCTTTATCTACATCGACAAAAGAGCTAGTCAAACTATAATATGGGTTTTTTTAAGTAAGAAAATGCTTGTAAAACAATTATGGAAAAATTCTGAAAGTTTTTTTTTTAAAAAAAATTTGTATTTGGCTGCGTAAAACACGATGGGACAATCATGCACAAAACACTTTATCATTAAATCAATGTAACTTTACCGTTTTGACCGTTCAGAGTTTCTGCAAGAGATAATAATCGGTGTAATGGGGGGGGGATTAGGGATCATTCTTTTTTCTTTAGCTGAAGCAATTTAACAATTCATCTAATTTAAACAGATATTTGGAGCAGTCAACGAAATTTTTGATATTATATTCAAGTGACAAGAGGGTATTCATGGCCTTTCCCTGATTACTGTACGTCACCCTGCCTCCTGAAAGCCACTCTAGAGTGAGTGCGTGAGTTAATGTAAAGTTTATTGGCGGAAGAGCCAGATGGGACTATGCTGCGCCAAGCAAGATTAAACTGTGGTCTAGAAGTGAAAAAATTGAAAAAAAAAAAAGATAAAAATTGATTGACAAGAAGGAGAGTCGAAAATAGAGAAGAATCGCTAATGTAATTCGGGGGTGCGCCATCCGTGTTTACCAAAGACAGTAAACCCAATGAAAAAAAAAAAGATCACTGGGGGGGGGGGGGCGAGGTCATGATAACCATACTTCCCTAAAGAAGGCACTTTAGGTCCTTGAGGTCAAAATCCACTCTAGAAAAGGTCGATGTGCAAGAAACCTCCCGCTTTATGCTTTCCATTACAGCGCCGTCTAGTGGTTCAACGCTTGCTCTCCGCCTGTGCATTGGAAGGTGAAAACTGCTTGTTTAGATATTTTCTATCATCCTTTAAATTTTTGCCAGGAATTTCGAAATACCTTGTATTTGGTAAATGTTTGTATTATCATTATAACGATAAGTTTGTAAGCAACAACTTGTTATAAATAACAAGTGCTTTGAATCTGTCGTATATTGATGATGCTTAATTATTGATTTGTATCCGGAAAATTTTTTTAGCTAATTATATAAACCCCGTTTCGAAAATTATAAAAAACCCAATTTGCAAATATATAATGGTATAATGTTTGATTGTGGTTCGAAAATATAGTGAAATGAGTAACGACTTTTAAAACTTTATTTAAAGAATAATAGGCTTGTAGCACACCCAGGGAGATCTACTTAACTGCTCCCATGTTACGAAGACCTTTAACAGACTACACAAAACTTTCTTTTACCTCCCTCCTCGCGGGCGGTACTGCCAGCGTCGCGTAGTGGAAGCTCTGAACCATTGCTCAGAGGGGATAGGAACACTACAATTGGGATGCGATTCTGATTTAACTAAACACTTAAGTAGAGCAAAAACGAGGGTGGTTCAAAAAGTACTTATACTTTAAGATAGATGGCATCACAAAGGTTAAATTGTTGTTAATATTGAATGCTACTACCTGTTAAACGGAGCCGAAACAAATTTGACATTAATTCATAATATAGTTTTGATTTAATTTTCATTTGTTGCCAAATCAAAATTTAACTGTTGCCGCGTTGAGCTGTCGACGTCATTTTGTGTCGAGTTGTCACCGTTGTTGAGACATGGATTCATCATTATGCATTGAAAATCAAGCAGCAATCAAAACAATGGATTGCTTCCGACGAATCTTTTCTAAAGAAGGTGAAGGTGGTCTTATTGACCGAAAAAAAGTTACGCCGAAGAGTTTTTGGAGTGCGAAAGGCATCCTGTTCACGAATACGAGTAACTGAGATTTGGACAGCTGTTTAGTGAGTCATGATGCTTACTAAAAACAAATCTTTCTCGATGTTACGATCATCATCTTTTGGATTTTCTAAGGACTTACTGAACGACCCTCGTAGAAACTGGAACGAGAAATAAGGGTTTAAGGAACTCTAAACAGGAATTAAAATATTTATTTAAGAAATATGTGAAATCTTGAAGTGATTAAAAAAAGTTTTAGTCTCTCTTTCTTCACAATATGGAATTTTCTTTTGTATAATAAATCCTCGCATTAACAGTTTGGGAGCTTTTAGGACACCCAATAATAGACACTTTTATCATATTTTACACAGTTGATTCATTTAGTAATATTTTTACTTTCAAGATGGAAACCGGCTTCAAAGGAGCAATTACGAGAGGCATTCGAATTTTTTGACGTCAGAAGAACAGGTCGATTAAGTCCTACTTTCTTGAGCAAGTTGTTAACGGATCACGGTAGGTACGATTTAAAATAAATTATTAACTCCTAACTCCCGAAGTTGTTTATTACACTATCTCCCCCCTCCCCCCCGGCCCTGGGGGGGGGGGCAAATATCTACAGTGAGCGCATAATAAAACAAATAAATATGGAATTGGTTTAAAGGATTATTTATTACCGTCGTACATAGAAGCAACATGAGGGCTATTGGCGAACGAAATCGTAGATTTGAACTTCGGTCAAGTGATAAGAACGGCACATGAGCTGACACTTCCCTCTCCTAACTAATACACCACGCCATCGGAAGTACTTGGGACCTCGAAAGATTTAACGTGCATTGGCCCAGTTACACGATGGGTCTTTAGCGGGATCAAGGCTTGAACCCACGACTCGACAAAAACAACGTTGACTGCGAGTTCGGGATTAAGACCATTCGACTTCAACGGCCACGAAACTGGATTAAAGGAATGAAAGTTAAAAAAAAGATATGTTAAAATTAAAGTTACAATCCTTCATTATTGAGTTAGTTTTTATAATTTGTCATACTATGGAATTATTAAAAAGCAGTCTTTTAAGTATAATGAAAGGTTTCCAAGACATGTTTCCAAGATATAGTAAACGATATGTTGATGCTTTTTTACGTGCTCTAACGATTTGTCTACTGGAACAGAATGCACATTCTTTTGTATTTACAGATCGTAAAATGAGTAGTTTTTGTCAGTTCGATTCACCTTTTCGAATGTACTACACTGACCCTGTTGTTGCTTTTTTTTAAAATACCATCTCTTAATTGGATTACCATCCGCTTTTCAAATTTGATATGATTTAAAGGTGTTTCCTGTTTTTCGTTACATGGTTCTGTGTACAGAATATAAGCATTAACTGTACAAATCCTTAAAATGCTGTTTGGGGACAGTTTGCAACAATTACTAGCATTTTATTGTGGAGGCTGAAAGCTTATCTTCGTACTTATTTTACGTTATAAAAATATAATTCCTTTCTCTTTCTTCCTCTGTAATAATAATCAAGCCTGAGTAGAATCACATTGGCTGCAACATTGCCGCTGTAGCCCCCCTCGTTTTTAAACAAAACCATATTTCTTAATCACATTTAACCGTTTAATAATTATCAGTGATCAAACTAATGTTTCACAATCTATTTTTTTTATCAAACTATCTTTAATCACCAACCATTTTTAACAATCGTTAACTGATAAATTCTAATTTATATCTTATTTTTTTATTTTGCAAAAAAGTTATGCCTTGTTCCATTATCAACAACTGTTTGCCCCAGATTATCCAAATTTAGCTCTTGCGCCATAAACATACAATCAATCAATCTATAATAACATTTCATTAGAATATAATATTATCTGAAGGGCCATGATAACAGTATTTTTCCCTTGAGCAAGAATCTTGGAACGCAATTTACTGTAACGCTATTGGCAGAGATTTGTAAAACATAGCAATCATTGTTACTTTCTTGAGAAAGATGGGTAGCTACCCGGCCAACCTTCAAAGGGACAACCATGTCCTTCTTGAGTAAATACATTGTATTCACGATTTTTTGGTAAGCTAGATAAATAATATTAATTTAACGAATCTTTCATTTACTATCTTTGATATAATAACTCGCATGGATCTGAGTGTAGGTGTGAATGATGGACATATAATACTTAATATCTGACAACAGTTCTTCTTACCTATAAAGGAGACCTAAGTTGAATATAACCACTAAACTAGATCTCTCTCTCTCTCGCACGCACGCACGCGCACACCCACACATATATATTGCAGACATTTCAACGTAGGGATGCCTTTCGATTACTATAGCACTAATACATATATCCACAGAGGAGCCTTTCAATGTTAAATGTTAAAATATTTTAAGAAAATGGAATTGATAATGTAATTGGAAACAATACACCATTTGCCAAAATCAGATTTTATCTCTACTTTTAGTGATATTTCTTGAAAGTCTTTGGCAACGGGCAAATCAAAATATGCACTTGTTCTGAAATTTGCTTCCGGGCAGTATTCCGCTCAATGTAACTCCTTGTCTGGGGAGAGAGTCCTCTGCGAGAACATCAGACTATCACAGTGTGATGTTTTCACGGAATAAATGTTTTTTCACGTCGGTTGCTTCCAAATCACCATCACTTAAGTCTAGAGAGTTTTCGCTTTTAGAATAGTCACTCTTGGTCTCATTTATCCTTTGAGTCTTCTCTTCTCTTCTTCTATTAAAAATATTTTTCTCTTAAAGATCACAATCTTAGCTTAATTTGCTTAACATATAAAAAGTGCTTATGTCTACTAAAAAAGAGGCAAACTGAATACAAACGTGAATTCCTAAAACCCCAGTTTCACCTGTAATCTCTCCAAAAGAAAAACAACCACAACAGACAATTCTGTAGCATCTGAAATTGCTCGCTGTTTATATCATGTGAGGCTACAGCTGTGTATCAGCTGAGTTTTGTTAATATTATTTCTCCAGCGCGTCTTACGATACAAATAACCAGAATCGGAAAGTACTTGACAGACACAAGATCAAATATCTAAAAGTTGAATTAAATTAACCCCTTGACATTATAAATTAAATGGAACTTAATGCGACCAAAAATACTATTTAATTTCTCATAATTGAACAGTTACGTGAAAGCTGAGAAAGGGTACATTTTATATTGAAAATATTGCGTTTTGACCAATACAGGTCCATTTTGGATTTTTTTTACTTGAGACATTATACTACATAACGAAAAATATGCCTTGATTTCATCATTCTTTACTGGAAATCAGTCTTTGCTCATTTTCGTAGTACGTTCCATGTTCATCTGACCAGCATATCTGATTCCCGGACTATCATTTCAAAAAAAGTCGGTGGATAAAATTTGTTTTAAGACACACAGAGGCGTTGAATTTGCTCCCAATGTTCGTATTACTAATGTAATGATACCAGGAGTTTCGATAAATTGTTTTATGTTTATAATATTTTCCTCTTCTTTCCAATTCCGTTCATCGTCTGCTACATCACTGCTTGATATGGGTCTTGCACGTTTACGAACATTTTATAGAATGGTGCTAGCTTCACTTGAACTATCACTTGAATGGTCAAGAGTATGAAAACGATGATCGGTGATCATCTCATTATCATCACTAGAGTAACCAATTGCATTATCATCGTCACTTTCATATAATGCATTTGACTTATACATGTTAGAGGGATTATTTATAATCTTTACTAAACTCAAATATTGGCTAGTATAACATTCACTGTGCGAAACTCCTGCTAAACTGAATGTTACTTTGAGTGTGCTCCTTTTTATATGTGTTTGATGCTTATTTGTTCTTGAGCCATCTCGAATGTTATAAACAAACAAGAGTCGACGTACAAGTGAAGCAACTATGTAATCTAAGTGTAAACTGCATGGCGTCCACCGAAAAAAACGCTTGACGAGTCAGACTTGTCAATGTCTACAGTGGCCCATGAAAGGAATGACGAGTCAGACTCGTCATTGTATATCAAGGAGTTAACTACAGTGGAGATGATGCTCCATCTGGTGTATAAAAAATTTCTAATTTAGAGTGTGTGATTTGAAGGTGCATATATGATACACACACACACCTTTCTAGTAGATCAATGCAAATGGTGATTTATTGGAGCAACATTCTATGAAATGATATTTGTGACTGAAGCATATATGACACATCCGTCTACAGAGGGTTTCATTTCAACAGCTTACCATCTTGAAAGTTTTAGGATAGCAAAATAAGAGAGTTAAGCTGTTGTTAAACCGTTAATGTATTGTGTTTTTATGACATCTGGAAAAAGAAATCAGGATTGATAAAAGAAAGTTCATTTTAAGATTATACAAGAAAGGCATATCTTATCGTGAAATTGCTAAAATTGTTGAACGAAGTCATACGTATGTTTAAAGTGTTATTTAAAAATATTAGCCCCATCCTTGGCGATGGAAACATTTGTTGGCAAAAAGTCGCCAAATGGAGTAATGCTCGATATTCAGGTTACGAAATGGCCGTTATGCAAGGTAACCATAAGATTCTCCTTCTCCCTTTCTCAATTAGAGCTCGATATTGCGATTTTCAAAATCATGCCAAGGGTTTGTTAAACATCATTTTAACCTGTCATTGGAAAGTAGAAACACGAGAGGAAATGATCGAAAATAAATTTGGAAAAGGTAGAAAAGGAATTCTGAGTGAATCTGTTAAAAGAAAAATTGAGAAAAAAATCCGATAGGATCCAAAATAAATACCATTAAACTTGCTGCAGAAACATCTGTAATCATCGATAGGTGTATTTGTGCCCAAACTGCTTAAAACTTCGTTAAAAATTGTTTGTAACAGTGGGGTAGCTAGAAAGGAACTATTCACGTGCTTGAAAAATCAATGAAAGTGTCTAGGATTTTCTAAAACGTATGTCAGTTAAAGATCCATAACTTTTGGAAGAATGTTATCTGTATACATTGCGATGATAATAAATTTACTGTACGAGGTAGCAATGATAGTCGGATTATTTGGAGAAAGCCAAACATTTCTCTTATTCCAAAAATACTTATGCCAGCTTTGCTATGGTTTATGGTTGTATGAACTGAAGTGGAGTTGATTTTGCTTTAGTTCATGCAACCATAACAAGAATTCTTCTTTACTAAATCTAAAATATTTAGATTTAAGATAGAAGAAATTAGTAGAAATTGCCATTAAGTCAGGCTTCTAAAGAAGTTTCATATTCCCGTAATGCAGCACATACAGACTATACACTTAATGGAAGGATGTGGTACAGACAGAACCTAATGGAAGGATGTGGTATATTTATAACTATAAGAATCCTGTACATCCTCCTCCCTAGAAAGTAATGCTTTGAAAATCTGTGTTCCATGCTCAGAAAGAACGTACAAAACCTTAAAATAACGAGCTAGGATAATGCAAAACGTAAAAAAACGTGTAAGGATAATGTACTCGGTATGTCTTGTCCTGCAAGAAGAATGGTATAAAATATCTTCAGAAACTGCTAAGAAAATACTCCAATCTATGACGCGACGATTGGAAATAATAATAAAGGCTAATGAGCAAGTAAAAAACATCGATATATCTCTATTTATTAAGAAAATAGCAGATAAGCCTTTAGTATTCTCATTTTTTATCGAAGTAAAAATTTGTAACTGTTTTATTAAAATGCTATAGGTACTTTCCCCATTTCTGTATTATTATTAAAAACATTTTATTTGTTTGACATATGCTTTAAAATATTGTATTTATTAGTATTTATTTGCTTTTTGAATATTATATATACCGAGGAAAAGTAAAGAGTATTCTTAATTTTTCGAGTTAATGTATATACATGCCATTTTTACTATGAAGCACAAAAACCTTAGAATGTTAAATTAAATTAAGTCAAACAAATAAGTAATAATTTGAAAGTAATTTAAAGCGTCAATCATATCTTGAGGTCAAGTTTGTAATCTCATATAAAGATAATAGCATATAGATGAAATAAATTTAGCAATTAAAATTCCTTTTACTGCTTAGATGTAAAACTGGAAGTACTTTTCTATATTATTAAGCTACTTAGAATTTGCTGTTGTATTGGACATTTCTGGCGTCCTATTTATGAACAACACAAAGGTCTGCTGAGCACAGCCAAAATACTTCGTTATTATGAATTACACTCAAGTGATAAGGTCGTCATTTGAGCAATCATTACATTTTCCTCAACTACGTTTTGCCGTGTGAGTACTTTGATTCCCAACGTGATTTAACGTGCATCAGACCCTCTATACCGATCTTGGATGGAATCAGATCAGGAACTCATTGCTTGATTGAAAATCACTGCACACGAATTCGATGCCGTGACCCATCGGCTACCGCTGCTCTATCTAGAGTCCGGTGATGTTTCAGTCGAAATGCGTTTAGTTCTAAAGCCTGTAGCGTAATTTTACAAAGGTACTTTAAATTTACCGATGCTCAGTCCTCATATCGGTGTGACGTGCATGTGGAGAGTAGGATGCCAGCTCAGATGTCGACCTCTTCATCTAATAGAAGTCAAAAATTACGAGGCATATTGATCATAATTGACAGATTTTTGTGTCAGAAAGAGATAGACCTCCAAAAGAATTCAAATACAACAAAATAAAATGAGTTGCTCGAGGTTAGCGATGTTTCAGTCAAGATGTGCATGTTCGAATCTTGATTGCAAAAATACTTGCCATGTAGAGGAGCTGTTTCACGTTAAATATATCGGGGCTCTCACATTGGCGTAGCTACCTGCCATTTTGATTTCGTGAAAGTAATCTTAATCTTGTGGAATTTCTAATACCGTCTTCAAATCTGTACAGTTTTATTTATTTGAATGCAAAAAAGTGATGCCAAAAGAGAAAAAAATAATGAAGATTTCATAGGAATAGCATTTTCCCTCCGATTTTCGAAAATATTCTTGCGTCTATTTTAATGTTTGGATTTTCCGGTCTTTAAAAATATTTTAAAAATTCGGGAAGAAAATGTAATTCCATAGAAACCTTAAATATTTTTTACTCTTTCGAATGTTCTTATTCGCATACAGATAGTAAAAATATGATGACGGTAGTAGTAATTCCATAGGATTAACATTACGTTTACAAAATCAAAATGGTTTGTAGATGGGAGCCTTAAGACCAGTTATATAGAGGAGTTGTTGTACATTAAACCTATTGGGGCTGAAAGTTATCATGTGGTGTAGTGGATTACTAGCTCAGATGTCGAATAAGGTATGATTATGAATTAAGAGGTGTATAATAAGTATGATTAAAGGACCTTTGTGTTAGACGGAAATAGACACCCTGAATCACCGGAATCGTTCACTGAACAAACAAAGTAAAATAAGTTACCTCATTCAGTGTGGCGAATATATGGAAAGTGTGTGTAGAGTAACTCTATTGTTAACCTCGTCATTTTACCATGGCTCAAAATTACTAGATGTATTGGCCGTGGCTAGCAGACGTTGTATCGGGAAGAGATATGAAGCGAGAAAATATTTTCAGTGGTTTGTATTTTCGCCACTTTTGGGGGATTGTTTTTTACCCCGTAGCAAAGGAGGGTAGTTCACTTTGAGTGATCGAGATGATTTGAATTTCCAGTCATTGGGTCTGAAAAAAGTCATCGGTTTCCCTTGTTGATGCTTTAGACAACTAAGCCGAAAAAGCAATTCCCTATTTAGTCAGTTATTAAGAATTTTTAATTTCTGTCACTGATGGTGAAGAGAGTAGCTGTGCAGATTCATTAAATTAACCGAAATTACCACACTACGTGACGTTGATTTGTGTAGTGTGTGTAGTTATGTAAATATTAGTGATACTTATTCAGAGTTTTTTAAGTGCATAGAATTTTACATAAAAATTTTGAATTGGTTAAAATTTATATTGAGTTTTCAGTCATCTGATTTGTTACTTAGTTTTTTCAATTTTAGGTGATAAACTGAAAGAGGAAGAGATTGAATCATTCTTATCAACTATGGTAAATCCTTTCAGGAAAAAAATTGAATATGACAAATTCTACGAACAATTAGTTGTTCCTGAATCATTAGATATTTTAGAAAATAAAAGAAAAATAATGTCGGAAATAAAAGATGAAGCATAGGTAAATTTATAAACGAAGAATTTTCATAGAAGTAATGTATTAGTTATTTTTCCTTGTGTGAAACATGTTTTAAATTTCGCTTCAAATGATTGCGTTTTACAATGTAAAACAAATTCATACTATAAAGCATGAAGATTTATTAAATCAGTGACTGCCTTTATTTCATTTTAATAAATTAAAGAATTTAGTTGTTCGATTTATGTATTGTATTTATATTAATTTAATATTAAAAATATTTAGTTCTATTTTATCTTATATTCAGGCAAAAATATGACTTATTTTAGAATAATTTCTTTGAGAATAAGCAATACTTAAGGCATTTTTTGAAAGCATTTTATTTATTTCTTCCTTATAAGAATTTTAAAGTAGTTTTTTTTTTAAAGTAGGAGTCTATTTTTTATTTGTTTCTAGAACTTTTCAAGCGGATTTGATTCCCAATTTATTTATGGTTCAAATTGTTATAAGATTTTCTTTCTTTTTTTGCACATAAATGAAGAGGAAAAAAATATCTCTTAAGGCGGAAATGAAAACTTTGATATGAAAAATTTTATGATGAAAGCCTTTTTTTCCTCCTTGTGTGTGAAACAGAGGAATTCATTTAAATTACTGGAATTAATGAACAGAAGTTTTTCAGCTTTTATGAACTATATTCTTAAAAACTTATGCTTCACTTTCAAATTATCAATCTTGAAATTTTCAGTTGCGAGATGAAAATCGAAATTTTTGTGTGCAATAAATAATTTTTTAAGCAAACTGAATTTTCAAAATATCTGCTCATTTTAAATTGGTAAAAAATAACAGTTTAAAGGTATTGATTATGGAAATACATTGCATCATCAATATGATTAATTTTCATAATTTTGCTTAAGAAATTTCAGATTGGTATAATTTAATTAAATTATAAAATTCTTTTTGATTTAATGAAATCATGCAAAGGAATTCCAAAGTTTTTGCTTACACGAACAAGAAGCATTCTGAAATTATTCAGCATTCTGTAAGAATCAAAATACGTTGTGTTTTAAAAGTGCAATAATTTTTGCATTCTGCAGAATAAACTGCTTTTTTAAAAACTAAACCAACCATTAGAAGTTCCTTTTTCTGTCAATAGATGGCGCAGTATCACTTGACATTTGGAAGTTTTCGAAAATCGAAATATCGCCTGTAAAAACATTTTGAATCGTAAAACTAATCGATAATTGCATTACTTCTCATACGAAAGACTTGTCCAAACGCTGCTACTTTTCTGCCTGGCGACTTTAATGGCAAATTAAGTTTGGTGAAGCAATTACTGGTAGCTAATGCAGCTTTTATAAATTCCTTTTCTTGTTCGCTTCTTGAAACACTTCTTAGATTGTATTTAGAAGAGAGCTCTTTAAGAGTATCATTCACTTCAAATAGCTGCATCTAATTCTAATCACCGGTGAATCTTTTTCTACTGCATCAAATTGGATTAAATGTGCAGCATTGCAAAATTTTTTCGATATCAAAATTTTACTTGATTGCAGAGGAAACTGCAATAAAAAAAAAGTCCGAAATTCTTTTCGTTTCTCAATAAACTCTTTCCCTTAGATTAAACGCTACTTTCGAAGTAAAAAAAATTAAGATCTTGCGAATAACGAATGTTAACGAAGAAGGCATGGTAAAAATCTTGTAATGATAATCCTTTCTAATTTTACTAAAAGTTCAATGGAAATAAAAGTTATATTGGGTGGTTTAGTTTTTTGTTTTATTTTCATTCATGGTTAGCTAATTTATGGGATTTAAAAAGGTATTTAGCTTTAAGTGCGTTTAGAGATATATCTAGTTGATAGAATAGTAAGTAATAAAAAAGAACTGTAATTCAAAAGAAAGAAAGATGAAGAAAATCTAAAGGAGATTGAACAGATATCCTTAATGTGTTTAAAAATTACAAAGTTTATCGATATTTTAATTTATTTAAATGTATTTTAATCCACAGAAGATGTTCACATTTCGAAGGTTACTGTTTAATTTAGATGACAAAGAACGAATGAAGATTATTTCTTAAAGTAATAAATCAAGATACTACATAATTATTTCTATTGATTAACTTTATATTGTTATGATGTTATTTAATGAGTTATCCCATTGAAGATCATTGCATTTAGATGATTATAATTTAATTTACTTAAAAAAGAGCGAATAAAGATAATTTTTTAAAGCAATAGATCAGGATATGACATAATTATTTCTATTGATTAACTTTAAACTGTTATGATGTTATTTAAACGAGTTTTAACCGAGATTTGATATTTGCATTTAACAAGTTATGTTTTAATTTATATAGAAAATGATGAATAGAGATTATTTCTTAAAACAATAAATCAGAGGATTAAATAATTATTTCTTTCGATCAACTTTGAACATTTTAAAGAATCAAAATTGTCGAAGAAAAAGGAAAGCAGAATTTTGTTGCAAGACTAAATACTCTGTTACTATAAAGTTACAAAAAATATTATTTTCAGAATACATACTTGCAGGATTTAACATTCAGAACAGTTCCTAAATCCTGATAATGATAATAATAATCATAATAAAAAAAAACTCATTAGAAATATGAGAAAAAAATTATGATATAGTTTTAAACGATTGAAGATATTTTTTTTATTTGTTTCTTAATTAGTTCATTGTAGTTTTAATACTTAATTAAATAATTTGAAAGATTTATCAGTTTAAGTGAATCATTGATAAATAATTATTCTAAGACTTTACAAGCAAATAAACAATTTTTTTTTCAATATCTGTTTCAATACTTAGAGCTAGGCTTTTAGAGAATCATGCTAATGTAATTTATGTTTATTTTATGCCGAAAGTGGTAAAATATTACAAACACAATTGCTGCTAAACGTTACATTTAAGCAGATAAATCAATAAATGCTAATGTAAACGACATTAAAAATAAATATATGCGCTTGCATACGAATCTGAAAAAAAAAAAAAAAAAAATCAAATACAAAATCAATTCATCTATGTATATGTATTATTTGCATTGGAATTGCGCAATATAAATTCGCATATTTTATAGAAAATTTGAATTTTCAGATACATTTTTCGTTAAATATAATGTTAATGAATCAAAACTAACAGGAGTGTTAAAACGTTATTTAATACGTTTGGTACTTAAATCGATTCATACTCTAAAGCAGTTTTAAAAGTTAGTTTTCAAGGCATAAATCAGTTTAATTCAAATCTGTATTTAAAAAAAAGTTATAAAGAAACTACGTACTTCTATCAGATTTCCCCTCCTTATTTTCAAGAATATAATTCGTTTCTTGTGAATAGAAGCCAATACTTTTATTATATTCAGCATGAATCATTCGAAAGAATTGTAACCACAAGTTTTAAAACAATTTGAAAATTCACGCTTATCATATTCAAAGAGGTACCTATGAAATTGACTCGAAAAGTTTCACAATAAATCCTTTATTTAAAGAGATTATACGCACATATAAACAAATAAAAACATGCATCATAATTGCAGTTCCTGAAAAAACCCCAAGAAGATCAAACGATTTTATATTATTTTGAAACACTAATAATTCTTAAAAAATACAAGCCTATTAAAGTTCAAAAAAGATGACATATTTAACAATAAAATGAATCAAAGCAAACGATTTTGAGATAAAATATTAGATTAATTTTCAGAAATTGAAATAAAGGCAAATGGTAAAACAGACAATAAATAATTAAAGCCATTGATATTATTCTTTTCAGACATTAAAATTAAAGCAAACGATAAATCATTAAAATTAGTACATCATAAGAGAAATGCAACTATTGCTTCATAAAGCAAAAAATAAAAAATATATAAACCTTAACATATTAATCTGTTCTAAACAATAAGTCAAAAATATTTTTAAAAGATCAAGATCGAAAAGTTTTAATGAACCTGAAATCATACGCAGTCATAAATTACTTAGAAACAATGAATCAATATTAATGCGACAGAAACCGTTTCTTTCAGTAATGGAAAGAATGTGTTTTTAAAACTTATATGAGATGACTCCATTTCATTCTTTTTAAATGTAACATTCTTGCTGAAAAAGCTAAAATTAGGAAGGAGAGAGAGGGGAAAAAATCCCAAATTTGCTTTTTAATCAGTTACACAGCAGCAGAAAGTTATTTTAGTTAACGAACCTTTTTTTTTTTTTTTTGAATTTCGTCCGGAGAAGAACAAGGAATTAAAAAAAAAGAATGGGAGGGAAAAAAAAAAGATTCAGGAGAAACGTGTCGTCGAAAAAGAAAGTTTTAAATTCTAAGTCGAGAGCTGAGGCTTGGAAAGTAAGCGAAAGAAAAAAAAAGTCCAAATTCAGGAACTTTTAGGACTTGATAGAATTGATTGGGATCCAACGGTGATTTACGTTTTACTCTTAAATGGTACTCGGAAAAGAAATTGCTTAAAAGCTTTTCTTTCTTTTTTTCCCATCGTTTTTCCCGGTGAAACCTTTGCAGAACTGTGAAATTTTTCCCTTTTAATTTCCCGAACGCCATCTGGGTTTCTCCTTTCTTTTGAAGAGTAATCCGTTTAAGAGGCATATTTTACGTTGGGATGATATTTGCGTAACCTTTTTTTTTTACTTTCTTTATGGAGAAATCGACAAGGACTAATTGCTTCATTTAACAAGAAAAAAAAGAAAATCTGCTTTTGTTTTTATGCATTTGAGTATACTTTCAGACACACTAGTTGGATTTATTTTAATCTCTTAACTTAACACTTAGATCTGATTGATTTCGAATACTTAAATTTTATCTAAGTTTAGAATATTAAGCGATTTAAGTTTGTTTCTATTTCTCCATTAACGCAACAAGTGTTTATTTAACTGTTTACCGATTACGATTAAGTGTGATAGAGTTGTAAAAAATAAACGCAACAGATTTATTTTCTTTACGCATTATTAACATATAACTATTTCCAGTTGTTATACGTATGGTTACCTTAAAGTTTACTAAACATAACCAAGATATAAGGATAAAATATATTCTACATACTAAGGGCCCTTATTTACATAATGTTGTAAATTACAGTTAATAATGTTGGTATATTTGGTTTCAGAAAGCTATGGATTGATCGATTTGTAAGTTGCTCTTAAAACAGCAATAGGGCTATTGGCGACGGACCTCGTAATTTTGAACCTCCGTCAAGTGATGAGGACGACACCTGAGCTGGCATCTCCTTCTCCTAAAGCTGTACATAATATGGAGAAGTAACCCGCAGTATGGAGAAGGTAGAGATCAAAATGTCGAATTATATAATGGCGGTCTTCGGAAAGTCGAGAAACGCTGGGATGTATAACTGTGGTTAGTGATTACGTAGAGAAGTTTTAAGGACATTAAACAAAAATTATTTCTGTTCCGATTATTGTTAGTAATAATTAAAATTTCTCGATACCCTGAGACAATAATACAAACTCTCTCTCTTTATGATGCTGAGGATTACTTCAATCTACGATTTCCTGAAGCCAAACAAATTAAAATTAATGGCTGCAATTTACAATATTTTGTACGTAAGGAGTCATTAATATGCAGAATAAAATTTATCCAGATATCCTGCTTATTTCTAGATAATAATTAACTCTTTACAATATCCCCTTGTACATTATCCCTCTAACGGTTCCTATTGAAGAAAATCGTCGTAAAAATTGAGTAATTTCTTAATTATTTGTTTAAAAACTACTTATACTTCAAAGTTAAAATGCGCAATATAATTTTATTTCAAAGACCATTTAAATATTGTTTATGTAATGAAAACAAGTATTTAGAAAAATAAATTTTAGATGTAAAAAAAAAAAAAAACCATTTTCAGATGCACGTACAAAACACGGGATAAGCAATCGGAGGATTAAGAAAATAAACTATTGTCAGTGTTATAAATAAACTATGTAGCTATTTTCAGTTATACGTTAAGAATATGGCTGCTTTCCAAATAACCACTATTTATGAAATAAAGATAGTCGTTTTTCGTATTTTATAGTTAGACAAAAGCGTTTGACTACTTAAATCACAATTAAAAATAGCTAAACATCTAACTTATACTTAAAATAGTCGTATGTATTAACAAGTAAATTGTATGAACTAATAAAAAATTCTAGGTCAAAACTTTAGACTTCAATATCAAAAACGATGTCGAAATAGAGATAAATATAATATTAAAAATATTCTGTATAAAGTTTTGTAATGAATATCTTAGCCATCAAAAGTGCTAATTTCTTAAAAGTAATTAAATTATTCATTTAAATACAAGAATTAAAGTAAATGATAAAGTACTGAAGTGGATACTAATATTGCATTCAGATCGCTTTTAAAATTAAAAAAAGAAATATAAGGTATTTTAGGAATTCTCTGAATATATTTCAAGCTAAACGTAATTATTACTGTCGTAAAATAAAATTACACAACTCGCATGAATTTAAAATTTTTTTGAAAACTGGCACGTGACATCACTTTGTAGTTAACTAGAAAATAACCCCTGTGGTCGCTAATAATAAATTCATACCTCACACGCATAATATTACATTTTTTCTTGAAATATGAGCTTGAATATTTAGGTTTGAAATAGTTATAAAAATGACATTTATACATGAATATTTTTTCACAAAGGAAACAATTATTAAAAAAAATGAAATTTGGTTTGCTATTTTCATTTCAGCATGTGCTAGCGTTTTTTTCTGTTAAGTTCTCGAAAAAGTAGAGTTATTCAAATTGAATATTAATTATAGTAAAGTAAGCGTACTTCCAAGGCTCAGGCTCTAAAGAAACAATTATTATATAAAAAAAAAGAAAGTATTATCTTCAAATTCCCAATGGATTTTAAATTGCACAAGCAAAAAATTCTAAAGCACAAAAAAGTCGTCAATTTTACAACGAAAATAATAAAAGCATGCAATTCTGTCATAAAATTAAATTATTAAAATTAAATATTATACTCATGGCCATAAGTT
>BMAW01059683.1:75129-119251 GCA_019974015.1 Nephila pilipes | reverse complement strand
ATTAAATTATTAAAATTAAATATTATACTCATGGCCATAAGTTAAAGATAATTCAAAATCATACGAAAACTAAACTCTAAAGAAAAACTTTCACTTATAGAGCTATCGCCCACATCTTCAAAATAATATGCAAATTACAGGAATCCATCAGATAAACTCCAATAGTACGTCACAATGACCAGAAAGTAAGAGAAACGTATATAAGGAATAGTGACAAAGAAGTAAAATTGTTCTCAAGCTATCTGTAATCCTCTCAATAACACAACCGAATAATTATGACACAGAAGACTTATGTTGATGTTTTTCGACGTGGTAGAATTATTGGGCGCTTGGAATGTAAACGTACTCAAATGGAAATATCCGATGAACTTGGAATCGTCCAAAGCGTCCTCTCTAGGCTTTGGCAACAATTCTGAAATGATGAAAATGTCAGTAGACGTTACAGTTCAGGTCGTCTCTGGGTTACAACGCCGAATGAGGACCTGTATTTGGCAGTAACTGCAAAAAGAAGCAGGCGGAGGACAGCATTAGACCTTTTCTAGTCAGCTATCTTTAGCCACGGGTATGGCAGTTTCAAAACAAACCATGTAGAGACGTTTGAAACATATTGGTCTATATGTTCGGAGGCTTGTCAGATGAGTTCCGCTCACGGCAACTCTCTGTCGCCAGCGGTTAGCCTGGAGTAGAGATTATGCAATGTGGACATCGTCACAGTGGGCTTGTGTGATGTTTTCTGACGAGTCCAGGTTTAGCTTGCAATCTTATTCACGTCGGAGTTTCATATGGAGAACGCCAGGTACGCTACCACCAAGACAACATCATTGAAGGAGACCATTATGGTGATGCAGGATTGCTTGTTTAGGGTGGAATTATACTGGGCTCCAGAACAAATATACATGTTCAAATTCGAACTATGGCAGAGCAGAGTTATCGGGACATCATTCAAAAACTACATGTACGTTTATTTAAGGGTGCCAATGCAGCAGAATTTGTGTTTATGGATGAGAACGCCCGTCCTCACCGTGCAAACACTGTAATCGAATACCTGAGGATATCACACGTATGGAATGGCCAGACTTCTCACCTGACTTGCAACCGATAGAGCAAGTGTGGAACATGCTTGGCCTACGAGTTGCACCCCGTCAACCACCTCCTATATGTGCACCGGAACTATGGAGTGCATTGTTTGCTGAGTGGAGTATCTTCCCCAAGATTAGATGGATAATTTGTTACTCAGCATGCCTAAGCGTTGTACAGATTGTATTTTATCGTTTAGGAGACTTTCAAGGTATTAACCATCATACCAACCATGTAATGACAAGTTTGTGTGAGGGGGATATTTTTTGTAATTGCTTCAGGGAGCACAAGTGTAGTTTTTATGAATGGTATCATATATACACCACCTTTTTTATTCTTCATCTTTTGTTTAATAAAAAGGCTTTATGAATAAGTCACATTTATTTTGTTTCTGAGCTTTTATTTACTGGAGCTGGCATTATCCTTAATTTATGGACATGGGTATAAAATAAGAGCAAATAATAAATTAATAAATTAGGCAATAATATTTTGTTGGGATATTAAAATAAAAGTAGACGATAAAATGTTATTTTAAATATGTATTAGCAATGTAAATATACCTTATGCAAACAGTATGCTATTTTCATAATAGGTATTAGAATATCAGTCTTTTGAACCTAAAACCATGCATCTTTTATTTTATACACACGCATTTTTTTGACTCCATTTTCCCAAAACAACAACATGTTAGCACATATTTATAAATTACGTAGTTTGACCTTGGTTTCGACTATTTTCGTCTCATATACTCACGTGTGTCAAGTGTACAACTGAGTTGCCAAAATTGAATAATTTGATATATGATTTGCGATATTACAAAACTTTCAGTTTCAGAGATTGGTATAAAAAGTGCCCACATAAAGTCAATGGGTCAAATCAGTTGCTTATCCAGAAAATAATTTTCCGGGGTGTATTTTGTCATTGCCATGATGGAAGCAATTTTTTTTTTTATTTCAGTATTACCATTTGGTTATAAAACGTAAATCTATATCAATCTTCTTTTCTTATTATAAACTGTTCAAATATTGATATAATTTTATCAAGTTAAAAAAATTCAAAAAGTTAACATCATTTTAGAAAAATAATTGAGATGCCATGAGAGTAAAATTTGCACTTTTTCAGGATGCACTCCCCCTCCCTTCTCTTTGTCTATAAGCACTGAACCAGAGGCGCTCTTTCAGAGCGAGCAAATACTTTACTATTCTTTTCTCAGGAATCAGATTAGTTGAAATCCTTTTTTCTCTACGTGAAGAAAGAAATTTTATTAATTAGTTGAAATTTAATAAATTAATTTCTTAATTAATAATAATAAAAATTGAAATTTTCTTAAAAGTTTAAAAAGTTCATATGTTTAAAATTCAGAATGCCTTTAATACGATTATTATAATAAGGGTATTATACTGAAAAATTTCAATTTCGGAAAAAAATCTAGGGGGTGGGGGAGATGTGTTATGTTATTTTTCAACCCCCACCATTCGGGTACACCACTGGGTCAAGCTGCGTTTAATATTGTTTTATTTCAACACTGACAAGAATGTGACTCGTATTTTTATTTTATCGTCGTTTGAGAAAGAATTTTTATTTGGGTTGAAACTATTAAATGCTGTGATCACTGAAAAATTCTATTTTTACAGAATATCATTCTAAACAGCAAAATTTCCTAGGAAGCATGATTGCACTCTTTTTGTAATTAGCTTAAATTTTGCTTTTGAATTCTTGAGGTGCTGGTAGACATACGAGATTCGATTAAACTGTAAAAATGTTTCTTATATATATAACACATTGCCTGATAAGTTCCTGGTCTGACTCACAGATGGTACCCAAAATACAGAATTAATACTTTTTAGTGAGTACTACACTTCAAAAGGTAGCTGTAAAAATTTTATGCCGATCTGACTTTTGGTTCAAAAATTACAGTGGTTTTAGAGAAACAACTTTTTATATTTTCAAAGCAATGAAAAAAAAAGAATCTCGTGTATTAATAAAACATCACTTTTGATGAGAAAAAACACTGTTTAAACGAAAGAATTTCTGGATGTTATCCGGACTCTGCAACAGAGAGACTGAAAAGACACCTTTATTGACTGTTTGCTGAATTTAAACGAGGGCGTACGAACACCGATGATGCGCCACTCTCTGGTCGCCCAAAAGAGATGGTTAAACCATAAACACTCACTCACTCACTCACTCACTATATGTATATATATATATATATATATATACTAATACCCACTAGTGTGCAAAACTTAAGCAACAGGTGCTTTTTTTTGCCATAACTCTGCGAGAAATCATCTGAAATGAGAATCAGCTTTCTTTACTTAAGCGATGGCGAAAGAAAAATGAGAATCAGAAATGAGAATCAGCTTTTTTTACTCAAGCGATGGCGAAAGTAGTTGCTCGAAAATAAGTACAGTGCATATAGTATGGAATCAAAGAAAAAAGACTTTATTGAACTCATATTATCATTACACATGATTGTCTGTCCAAAAAGAAGAACAACAAGCAGATGTTTCTTAGTATGGGCTATGCCCTCCCTTTACTCTAATGGTGGCTTCGCCCCGTCTCTCCCTACTCAGCACCAGATTATCTATTAGTTCTTGAGGTAAGAGTACCCATTTCTCAATCAGCATCTGTTTCAGTTGTTGGGTGTTCCCCAGAGGATGTAATCGTGCCACAAGGCGTCTTCACAAAGCATCTCACACATGTTCTATGGGATTTAAGTCAAGAGAGATTACCGGCCAATCCATTCGAGTGATATCTTCACCCTCCTGTAGCTACTGAACATAAGCAGACCAGTGTGGCCGTGCATTGTCATCCATATTAACGAAGTTTGGTCTAATAGCACTTTGGAACAAACGCACATGGGGAAGGATCACCTCCTTACAATAGCGATCTCCTGTTACAAAACCTCTGTAGAAAACGTGGAGCTCGGTCCCTCCGTGCAGCATGTTGCTACCCCCAGATGACAACTCCAGTAATATAACGTTTTCTTTCAGTAATTTTACTCGGATGAAACCATGTCCCGGCCTCTCTTCAAATTAACTGGCGTTGAGAATCACTTGTGGCACTGAAATGACTCTCATCCGTAAAGAAGACATGACTCCATTGGTGTCCAATTTTTGTACTCCTTTTACCACTTTAAACGGTTCCACCGATGGGCAACTTTCAAAGGGATACAGCGTTCAGGACGTCGGGTGAATGGGATCTTTGTGAAGACGTCTGGCCACAGTAAGCCACGACACTTGTCGCCCTGTTGCTGTACACATGTGCTGAGCATTGACGCTTGGTGACTGGTATCGGGCTTTTTTCGCTTGCAGAACGATATATCGGTCATCCTCTGCAGATTTTTTCCTTACAGCGGTCACCACCAAACTTTCTAACAGCTGTACATATGGTTTGGAAGGTTTTCGAAGCAAACGAAATGACTCTTTTGTTGATTCTGAACTCTTCAGCTACACTAGTCAAACTACACCTCTCCTCCAGCTTTTCGATCAATTTTCCATGTGTTATGTCGTGCAGGGGATTTCTACTAGCCTCATTTCACGAAAGAAATCACTTGCACTTGCAGCGAATGTCTTTGATTGAGCCTCCATTCTTCCTTTTATTGTAGTCTTGAGCTGCACGAGCCAACGAGACGCATTTTGCTTACACTCAAATCGTCCATTACGCGTTTTATTCCTAACATTTGCATACACATCACCTTTCTACTGAATTACGTGTTCATTGTAATGATCGCAATAATCCATATTCTGTAATTTCATGGCTATCTGCTTAAAATTTACATTCTTGCTTAGTTTTACACACCAGTGTATATATTTAGTATTATTACGACCTTGAGATGGAGCTTCCTTGCAGCGGTCCTATTGTGAAACATTTACAGATATGTCATTAATCAGCTAAAGGAAGTTTAAGCAATGATCCCTAAACCTTGGCGAGGGATATGACGACTTGTAAACTTGGAGACTTTGGCAACAAATCAAAAGTTCTCAAAAATGCTGCAATCCAGTCGATATTTTCAACAGGAGGAAAGTTACAGACTTTTCCAAAGTGGCCAGAAGAGGTATAAATATGCCAAGAGTCTGTGAGTCTGGAGAAGTCTGTCTGTGGAGTTTGCTTTGTAGATCGATAGGGAAATCGACTGAGAAGCCGTCGGCACTTCGAAGAAGATCTGCTGACGAAGAGAGGGTTGTGTGGCCGAGTGAATTTGCGGAATGACCAGTGAGTGCTGGTGAGCTGAGCGTTTTTGATGTAACTGTAACTGTCCATACAAGTGTTGTTTTGTTCCTTTAACTGTGTAGCTAACATGTAAAAGTGCTGTGTATTTGTTTGTGTTGTTTTTATTTAACCTGTAAGTATTCACCCTGTCCTGAAGATTTGTAAATAAAGTGTCATTTGCTGTTATCCTTCTAGTTAGACTATTTCACCTTCCTGTTATCCTTCTAGTTAGACTATTTCAGCTTCCTGTTATCCTTCTAGTTAGACTATTTCAGCTTCCTGTTATCCTTCTAGTTAGACTATTTCACATAATTTATAATTTGACTCTTAAAGACTTGAGGATCCGCATTTTCAATTTATGCATATGGTGTCAAGCGAATTTACTCCAATTTTTTTTACGAAGAAGTACATTAGTGCCTAATAAAACACACTTTCATCCATTGAAATATATAAAAAGTAATTATAATATAGTGGAGATATTTAAAAAATTCATTTAAATAAGCCAAGCCTGATTAAAAATGTATTATATAATGCTTAAATACTTAAGATTCTTTATATTGCTTAAGGAATATTAAAGAACCATTTTGAATATGATGGTATGAATATTGAATTGTAAAATTTGTATTGATAAAAGTGACAAAAACTATTGCTCACTATATTCGATTTGGAAATCTGTACAAATTTGATTTTCTTTCATGTTTTGTCGATTAAATACAATAAATTCGGATATTACTATGCAATTAATACGGTTTAATAAGAATAACACACATTTTAAAAATGATCTAAACGGAAGTTCTCGAGAGAGATTATTATGTAATATAAGAGTAATATAATAAAACTTTACAACTCACAGTTTTTGAAAGGAAAGGGGGAAGTTGTTTATTTTTCAACGGTCTGAATTCTAATCCCACATTTTAAAGTAAAGAGTGTTTATATTGAATATTTTCTACCTCAAAATAACAATAACATTTCAGTTCTTGCGGAATGCGTGCCAAGGTTAAAAAAAATATGAAAATAAGATTTGGTGCTTACTTCTTCCACACGCAAAGAATGTGATAAGAATACGGAGTTGACACGTCTCAAAGTTTCTAAACTTCCATATTTTATGCATTTTGCAAGAGAATTTCAGTCGTCTTTTCTCTCTTTTTTTCTAACTCTTTCGGTCAAATATAAACAAACACTGCTGTCGAAACTCTGCAACTGGCATCCTTTTATTTATTTGTTTGTTTGACAAATTCAGAAGAAAAAAAAAAGCATACGTCGTCTCAGTATATAAGGTAACTCTTAGAGAAATCGAAAATAATATATGGCGTTAAAATACAGCGCCGTGTCTATTTTGGAACAAGAAGCGACTCTACAATGTTTTGCAGAATAATAAAAAAGGATCTCCTATGGAAAGTTAAGTTTAGTGAAGCTTGAAAAATAAAATTTCAAGATATTCACTTGCAATGAAGTGTTTGGTTGATTATTTTTTATTTGTAATTAGCCACATGTGTGTGTTTTTGAAATGTTGACGATTGTAAGAGCTGTGAATTTGTTCTTTAATGGATTTATGTGTTTTATGTTAATTGTTTCCTGTAAAAAGGAAGTTTTATTTACAAAAGAGTCACCGAATAAAATTTAGATTTACTATAAAGGACCTGAGGTTTAATGTATGGATTTCAATCACGTAACAATATTTTTATATTTAAGCAGAAATTTTACAGAAAAAAAAACGATTCTCTTCTCCACATGTTTATATTTGTAAGAGAGAACAAATAAATTTTTTTTGTAGAAGAAGTTGGTTGAAAAGAATGTTTTTCATTTCATCATTTTAGCAATGCATAGGTAGACAATACATTAAAAGCAAAATATTAGCATAATTGTTTTACAAACGAAATTGACTTTTGAAATTTTAAGTTATTTTTCTTCTAAGGTAGAAAATGTAGGATAAATGGTGAATGAACAATTCACCATTTTACATCAACAGGAATAAGAAATTCTACATGCTTAGTCAAAAATTTATACTTTTCAAGCCTTATGTCTAAGCAACAAAAGGAAGCAAGGGGAATCACTGACGCAAGCCTTTCGACACCCTCGTCAGCATTTTTGGACTTCAAAATGGCATCATCCAGAAAAATTAAAACATGACTTTTTATAACCAAATTCTTAAATATCGAGTAAATATAATGCTGAAAAAGTTGTTGATGATATGCAAAGATCGAAAGGAGAGCGCAGAAATTAAAATTGATCATTATAAATAATAAATGACGTAAATCGATGACTATTAGGCACTATTTCTAAATGAAAGAAAAGATTACGTAAATCTATGATACTGAACGTATTTTCATTTTAATGGTTATTATGGCTGCTGAAGGTAATATTCGTATTAAGTATTGAAATAAAGAGCTATTACAGAAATAAATCTTTTATTAACGAACAACCATTTTCACATCCGTTCGTGAGTACGGTAAAGATAACGGCTAAAATTACGAGGTTCCTATTTAAAAATTTAAATTTACCCTTTCATCAGAATTAGTAAAAAGAATTTAGAATCATAATTTAATAATTTTTTCATAATTAGAATTAGCTATCAACATTTAGGATCAAGGCAACAAGAGCCTGGGTATTCGACAGAGTTACGGAACTACCGAAACAAACTTGGAAAATAAAGTTACGAGAGCTCGCATTGCCATTGAATGCTGTAGCTGTAAGCTAAGAGGCATATATAGCAATGGGCGGAGAGAAGATTAAGGGTGGGACTTCAGTTCGAAGGCGAACGGCTTCGAGAACACTGTTGTCCACGGGATTTAGAGAAGTTTTAAAAAAGAAGATAAAACTATTGAAATTAAATGAAATAGAAAGAAATGCCTTACCGAAACCAATTAAAAGGATAGAATTGCAATTTAATAGTTGGGGAAACTTTAAACGTGAGGAGAATTAGTTGAAAAGAGAGAATTATTGAATTTTTACCAAAACGCCACTAGCGATGCCTGGTGGTCAAAATTGATTTTACCTTAGACAATAGTGTAAACAAATTTAAAAGTGCTTAAATGTTCCAAGATTTCAAAATTTTGAAAGTGGTCGACAGTATAGCATGAAGCCCATTTGGCCGTGGGACATTGCCACTTATTGATGTGAAGTCCTGAAAATTAAAAATTAACCAGGATATCACTAGTGAATTACTTCAATGCGCTCGCAGTCTTTTTAGGACTGGAAAGTGTTGTAATGTGTGTCCGAGACAGCTCTAGGTCTTTTTTGCGATGATGCAATGTTCAATGTTGCGATGTTGTTGGGTCAATGATGCGATGACGAGTGTCATCATACATGGGGTTCGTGAGTATTGGCGAGTTTTTCCATAACATTACATAACGGCGGGGATTCTCCGGCCAATATAAACAAAGAGTAGAATATGAAAAGTAGAGAGATAGCACTTTTGATTGATTGATTGACATGAAATACAGATGTCGCCACGATCACTACATTATCAAGCAGCTTGTCTATTAAATCTAAGGGAAAGTTATCCTTTATCACGTTCTTATAAAGTCTTTAATCACTACAAGATTTTGGAATTCTGTTTTTTTTCTTCTTAGTTACAACTTCTTGGCAAGAAAATTGGAAGAACATGACTCAACAATACCATTGGCCAACATTTCGTTACTTGGTCACCTACAGTTTTCTTTCAATCTAAGGTAATAGTCATAGTCCTTTGTTATTCGTATTTCATTTTTTAAAATTCTAGACACCTGGATATGAGCGGTTTTAGATTTAATTGGCTTAAAACTTGATTCCAAATTGTATAGAATATTTCGTTAGGTTTTAATAACATTTAATCTGATTTCGAGTTCCAATTAATCATTTAAAAAGATTTCAGAAATCAAAAATTTTTTTATTCAGCATTTTCCGTTTTATCATCTGAAATTTTTAATGTAACACCGTCAGTGTTTATTTTTTATTATTTCAGTCTATGTTAAAATATTCATGTCAATAACAGCATCTGACTTCACGGGATTGTTACTAACAACACAAAAGTTTGCGTTAAATTTCTATTTATCGACTATAAGTTCATGCACACAACTACCGATTGTGCACTGTGCCCATAATTAAGCTCTGTAAGTGTTCCATAGAAATTAGTTAAAGTCAGTGAACCAATTTTGTTATACACTCATGGAATAAAAATTAGTGCACCAAGAAATAATTGCGGGATCGTAAAGAAACTTTGCATGAAGGTACATGTCGGGGAGAAATGCAAATTATTAGAAATGCAGCGTGTTTGCGCATTACGTATAGTCGGTAGAGGGCGTTTAACATCGTTCTCCGTGGAGTATAAAACAGGTAACCAAAGCTTGTTTGAGTGTGCAAAATCATTTACAAAGGAACAGTTGAGGTAGACATGCCATTACGCCGTTTTCGAAGACAATATGAGCAGCTGTCGCAGTTTGAGAGGGGGAGGGGTGGTCACCTAGGCGAGTAGCTCGTCAATTAGACCGCTCTGATTGTGTTGTGAGGAGGTATGGGACCAGTGGATCCGAGAGATGTCCTTTACACGAAGACCAGGCTCAGGACGCTCTAGACAGACCTGTCGTCGAGAAGACCGCCACATCGTAAGAAATGCACGCGTACAGCCAACTGCTTCATCGGCCGCCATCCAGGCACAGGTAGCACCTTCACTAAAGGCCCCCGTGTCTTCTCGAACCATACGAAGGCGCCTGGCTGAAGGACATTTGGGATCGCGGCGACCATTACGTGTGCTGGCCATGATGCCCACCATCGACGCCTCAGTTTGGAGTGGTGCCGCGCACGAAGAAACTGGACTGCAGCGGAATGGAACCAGGTCGTCTTTAGCGACGAATCAAGATTCAATCTCAGCAGTGATGACAATCGTGTTCGTGAAGGGAGATCCCGTGGTGAACGTCTCAATCCTGCCTTTGCTTTACAGCGACACATCGGTCCCACAGCTGGTGTGATGGTATGGGGTGCCATTGCCTACAATACACGGTCACCCCTAGTATAGATCCGTGGCATCATGACAACCCAGTGGCATGTCCATGACATCCTGCAACCACATGTGTTGCCACTCATGCAATGGCTTCCAGGAGCCATTTTTCAACAAGACAATGCTCGGCCTCACACGGCAAGGGTGTCACAAGACTGTCTCCGCACTGTTACTACCTTCCTTGGCCTGCCCGATCCCCAGATTTGTCTCCAGTCGAGCATATAGGGGATTATTTGGGCATCCCACGAGTTTGAACGATCTAGAGGCAAGGTTACAGCAAATATGGAACGAAATGTCTCAAGACATCATACAGAACTTGATTGCCTCAATGCCCAATCGTATCGCATCGTGCATTCGCGCTACAGGGGGTTCAACTGGGTATTAAATCCTCCGTTCTTTTGCCTTTTTCTCTGAAATAAATTATCCTTTTTCTTTGATTTTCTAATCATTTACTTATATCAAAGTAGTCATTATGTTTGTAAAATTTCGTTTCATTTTGACGACTCCTTCTTGGTGTGCTAATTTTTTTTTGTCCATGAGTGTATGTATTTTTCGCTTTAATTGTTTTCTGTCTACCGGCATACGCATACCATTGCAGTAAATGAATTATCATTAAAAGTAACCATTTTATAGATTAAAGGAGGAAATTGATTTGTAGCAGGCACAGCATTATCGGTTTGATTAGGAATAGATCTGTTAATACTCTTAGCAGAAATACGTCTAAAATTTTTACAAATCTACACTTTAAACCTCGATGTTTATCGGGACAAAAAAGAGAAATGCGTCCTGTCGAGCCCCAATTGAAACAAGTTTTTTGTTTTTAATAATGCATTACAATTTCGGTTTTCTAACCTAGAAAAGTTATGTTTTGTATGTCGCGTCATTGATTCAATTCAAGAAAACACGTCAGTTTCTTTATGGAAAGGGACTTAAATTTGTATCACTGACTATTTTTCATAAAAATGAAGTTTCTTTTTAAATTCTGAAATAGATTTAGCACCGTATAAAATAGCTTTATTTGACGGGTAATCCTGTTTTTGCCATTTATACGATATTCAAATAAAGAAGAAGAATCAATAATTTCATTGGAAGTTCTTGTGAGTTCTCTAATTGCAATAAAATATTCCGAAAGAGATTCATTTGTGCGTAATTTATGTCTACTTAACTATCTATGAATTTCATCTGCATTTAATTGACAACGGAATTCTTCTTACAAAGCGTATTTAAAATGAAGCCATGTCATAAGATTATACTGTGAAAACAGAAATATGTACTTGATTTTCAATTAAAGATTTTATAATTATAATTTTTGGCTTTTCATTCAAAGTTCTAAAATTTTGAACGATTCTTCACAGTATTTTATGATACAATTCATGTCAATATGTGTTAGAATAATTAATTTCAGAGATCTTTCAAAACAAAATAAAATGAAGGGTTGAAACCATCAACATACATGTTTTAATTTAATGCTGCTGTCATTTTTATAGAGGGGAAGGTGGAAATCGGATTTTTTTGCTTCGTCGCTATCCTCACTGCTTAACAATAGAGCATTCATTTTGAAGACTGCAATTCATTTAAATTCGATAAAGATTGGAATGTAGATTAAGGAGTTCCTATTCATCACATTTAGCACCTAGTACTAACACATTCAAAACGCAAACTAAATCGCTTTTAAAAAAAGAATCTGATATTAATTGTTTTCGATTATCAATATTTAAATCTGTTGGAAATAAGGAAAAACTTCAAATTTTGTTCATGTAACATTATTAAATTCATAATTGAATGATACACTGTTAACACTGTTGTTTTGTTTGAATATTTCCTTTTTAAAGAAAATTTGATACTGGGATATGATTAAAAGTGGTCATTTTCACGTTATTCGGGTAGCACAGTCCCCGAATGAAGTTTATTTTCTTACATAACTAGAAAACAAAATAGAGGAGGGTACTTATATCCCTTTTCTTAGCAATGGTCAATCCAAAACAAGAACAGCATAATGGAACAGTGGCACAACGTCAAATATCAATTTTCGTAGTTTGCGTATATTAACCGTCTGCTATCACACTCGATCACAAGTACCATCTGTGTTTAGTAGAGGAGTCAAGCGCCCGTGTTTTCCATCGGCAGCAAATCCACCAGTTCGTTAGCCAGTTCATCGACGTGATTTTTTAATTGTCTTATAAATTTTATAAAATAATTAGAAAATTGCATCGTCTTTTTAGTCGGATTTGTTGGCCTGAGCACCCATGTAGTGACTGGTTTTGGTGTATTACAATGATTCACGCTCATTTGTAGAAGAAAGATAGGTTTATTAAGTAAAAAATAAAATAAAAAATGAATACGCATTTCCGTATTCTTACTCCTCAAAATTTTACATACAGATATAAGCGTAGGTAGGATTGCTATAGCTCAAAGGGACAATTGAAAGAGAATTAAAGATATTATGAGGAACTTCAAGAAAAAATACTGATTTACTGAGAAACAACATCGATTTCCTCTCTTCAGTGAGTCTGTCATCCTATAAAGACTTACCGAAATATGTAAACGACCTAGAAATGTTGATATATCTCGAGTAACAAATATAGCTCTGGATGTCGAGATGCACAAAACACTCAGCTATTTATGAGTTTTATAGCTTAAAAATTGGAACAGTTAGATGGAGAGAAATGCCAGAACATGCCGTTAATGGCAGCATCGACAGGTCAACTCATAAACATAAAAAAAGCTGACATGTTTTAAAAAGCAGGAATGGAGATGTTACATGACACACACACACACACACACCATGAATTTGGAGATTTAATGATAAAACATGTAATACATCCATCAATATTAAAAAGGAAAGAACTCTTTTATCTAAGTTTTAAGAGCATACTGTAAAATGTGCCTTATTCAATCAATAATAATATTGCAATAATTAAAAAAATAGAATTGAATCCTAATGATAACAAAACAAAATGATATTCCGAAAGTGTATTAAAATTGTTGATTTTACGCATGCTTCATTTCATAAGATTTTTACTTAATCGAATTCGTGAATTATAAAATTTGTGTACAGAAAAAAATGCACTTAAAAATTTTTCATTAACCATATTTTTCTGTTTCTACAGACATGCGAAGTTTAAATCGAAGGAATTTCAGCTGATTGCTACTTATGCATAAATTCAATTATTTCAACAATGAATGTAATTTATACTGAATTTAATTGTTTACCTTCAGGGTAATACAATTATTGTAATTCCTTGGAATATAATTCAAAGCTATCTTGCGCCTCTGCGGAAGTTAACTTCCTCTAATTTGTAACTCTTCCATTTTAAAGTGATATATCGGGTGGTGAAGGCATTCCATAAAATTAAGCCAAACGATAAAGTACTCGCACTTAAGTATATCTAATAAAATCGTAAACTTGTGTGTGTGACAAGGTATGGATTGTCAAATAATTACCTGAATTCTTAAGGATTCAAACGTTCGAAATTAAAGTAGAAGTAAATTTACATTTATTAAGCGTCTAAGGAAGAAGGGACGGACTTTTCTGTTATTCAATCAAAGCTCCAATGTCCATTTAGACTATAAACAAAGTTATTCAATCATTTTATTGAAAACTTAGTAATTTTAACAAATGTTTAAATGATAAACAAACTCATTATCTAACTTACAAATGCGTGTTCAATACAACGCAATATATATATTTACATTCAATGAAATAAATTTGAACGAACATATGCTGGAGCTTTCCAAAACCTTGGAAGACGTGTATAAGCATTAAGTTATTTGAAAATGATACCATACTTTTTCTTAAAATTAACTGATTTTTGTAACTGATTTTCGTTCTCTTTAAAGCCTTTTTAATCTGAAATTGACTCAGATGAAATGATTTATAAGGAATTTGGTCAGTCTAAGATTCAATCAGTTACAAAAACTGAGGTTTTCTTAATACTTACTAATTTGGGATAAATCTAATTTTCAGATGATTTGAAAATATTTTGTATCGATCATTCGGATTAATAGTGAGCTGTAAAATATAGAATTTTTTATGCAAGGCCAATATTATAAAACGTTTATTATAAAGTTAGGAACATTTTTTAAAGTTTTTGTTTAAATCAGTATAATTTCGTATTATTGAAAACTGTAATATTAAATTCAGTTTTTAAACTTGAAAATTCGCTTGTGTAATTGATTGATAAAATATTGGAAACACTTGGAATCTTGGACCTTTATCAATTTGGTATTGGTCCACCATGAGCATTATGGGTAGCAACAATTAGATGTGGAATACGTAAATATAGATCTCTAATATAAGATTATGTTGTTTTATATCATTCCTCCTGTGAAATATCACCCAGTTTTGATAGAGATGTAGGTGGAAAAAAATCCTCTCACTTGCTACTCAAGATATTCTCATAAAGGCTCAATATTATTTAACTCCAGTGACTTGAGCACCAATGCATCTGTTTCACTTTATGCTCATTAAACCAACTTGTTATGCACTTTGCTGAGGGGAATGTTGAATTATTCGCCTTAAATAAGGTACAGCTACCAGAGGAGATTATCTATAGCATTGGTGAACGTGATACATTAGTATGTTCAAATAAGTTTGGTATGTTACCTGTTCTTTCAGGACTATTATTGATCCTACAAAATGCCGAGAAAAGGCACTCCACACTATCAGAGATCCACCTCAGTGCTTCATAGTTTGAACCAAGCAGACCGAATAGGATGTTTTTGAGAGAAATATATATTCTCCCTACAATAGAAAATAAAAGACATTCCATCCGATTAAATTAAATCTTTCCAGTCCTCAAGGTTCCACTTTTGATGCGCTATGCACAACTGCATGTATCTTTTGCATTGATGTCAGTAATGAGCTTATCGCCCTTTGCAACATGATCATACGAAACTAATCAGAAAAATTCCCAGAAAATTGTTGTAGTTGAAATGATGTCTTCTTGAGTGTTGTTTAAATCAGTTGTTATTTGCTCAGTTGTAGATTTATATTTTTTGCAAATAATTCGCATTTTGTTTGCTGATTCCTATTTAAAATCCCCCCCCCCCAATGTACAGTTTCCATGCTTAAAAGTTATATATTGGTTTTAAGATACCTGGTCATAATTTGAGACACAACTTCCCTTACCCCACCCCTAATTTCTGTTGTTTTAAATACTGAAGCTCCTACTAGGTAATCATCAATACGTGTAAGCATGTCTTTCTGCAAATCATTGAGATCTGATATTTTAAAATAATATTGTATAACTGGGGGCTTTTTTTTTTTATCTAAAACCTTATCCCTTACAGTAGGTAGCTGACTTTCTACTTAAAAAGTATATATAACCTACATCACACTAAAAATTTGCATAAGACCTTTTGCACTTCTCCTTCTGTAGATATTATTCCATTATTTCATCTACTGACATATTAAATGCTTGCCAATGATGGTATTTCATTGTTTGTGGAATTTTCCTTTTATCAAGTGATTCCAGGGATCAATTTTCGATAGAAAATAATATACACTAACACTATGTGCGCTGGTACTGAAATATGAGCTTAGAACTTTTGGTACTGTACATCTTGAATATTTGCCAGGTATAGAAGAAAGTTCTTTCTCCATCAAATTTTGACTGGCGATAAAAAGTGGATATATTTTGAGAATATAAGCATAAGAGACCATGGTAACTTCAGGCAAACCATCGACATAGACTGCAAGACCAAATTGCTATGGACGGAAGACAATGCTCTGTTTTTGGTGGGATCAAAAGGATGGGATAGATTATGAGCTGCTAAAACCTGACGAAACCATTAATAGTTAACACTACAAATGATCAACTTGAATCATGCTTTGAATGAAAAATGACCACAATCTAAAAAGGCAACATAGAGTGATTTTCCTTCATAATAATGCAACATTTCACACACCAAAACTGGTCAAGGAAACGATTGAACCGTTAAGTTAGGAAACATTTTCGCATCCGTCTTACTCATCAGACTTAGCTCCATCCGATATTCATTTATTTGCATCAATGGGACATGCATTTTCAGAGCAGTGCTTCACATCTTGCGAAAATGTACAAAAATGGCTCGATGAATGGTTTGTTATAAAAGAGGAACAGTTTTTTACGCATGGCATTTACAAATTGTCAGAGAGATGGGAGAAATATGGCCTAGCGATGGGCAATACTCCAAATAAAATACGTTTTTTCATTTTTATACACTAAATGTGTATTTTATATATAAAAATATTCCGGTTTCATATTTACATATCTGGTATGCAACCTCCGATTGGAAAATTTGAGAAAAATACAAATAATAAATTTAAATGCTTTGCATAAATAACGAATTTCTTGATTTGTTAAGAAGAATTATAGGAGGTATCACGAAGAATTGATACTTAAATAATGTTTTAGAAATCTTTTCAATATCGTCAACTATAATGCCAATTGTGAAAATTTACTTGCTGTAATAGTTGAAAAATAAATTCATGAAATGAGTGTTTGGTTACGAATAATTTCACTCGTCAAATCTTTCGAAGGAATCAAGTATTTCACTAATTGTATCAAATACTCTTTTTGAACATTAATACAAATAAAGGTAATGGTGAAGGAAATTTTTTTATTGGTATATTATTCTGCATTTTAGAGAGCCGGGTATAAATATATGAATGTAGTGTCAGAGTTTTGCATCTTCAATTCGATAAATTTTTTTCGAAGTTAAGAATTTAAAATTTTGATTTTGATGTCTGATTATTAGAGAGATTTTCTTTTAATTTCATTTACTGATCAAACATTTCTAATTTAAGGGGACTTAGTACTTTTGCACCTTCAAAAATTCGAATTTTCAAATTTGTTTTCAAAAAATAGTGTTGAATATTAGGAGCATTTTAAATCAAACCAATTATTACGCCCTGTGCAACAAAAAATGCAAATGTCTAATGTGGCTTGTTCTATGTAATGCAATGTAATCAAACCTCTTTTTCTCCATTTGTTATTTTCACACTTTCCCACAGGATTAAAAAAATGTTTTGCATGCAGAGCTTTAAAATTTTACATGAGTGTTGTAGATCTTTATTCTGTGAACCTCAATTTTGTTAATAGGATGATTAGATTTTATTTTATAACATGATACATGAAAAAAAGTTACTAAATACAAACTTCATAACTTTTTAATTTTTCAGTTATTTTTAATGTAAGATAAATTTAAAATTCGAGGTTTACAGAATAAGGTTATTATTTAGCTTTAATTTGGTATAAGAATTATGGTCCTATTGTACATCTTTTAAATGTTATCTTGTGGGTAACGTAAAATAAACTAATTTACTTTTTAAATTTTTGTACACATATTTCATGTTGTATAAGAAAGTATGTTAATTTAATAGCAAAACCTGACCCAATATTTTAAACTATACACTTTATTACACAAACTGGTAAAGTTTCATTTTGAAATGATCAAAAATTGTTGATTTATGAAGAATCGAAAAAGGGGGGGGGTTGTCAAAATGTTCTACTTTTGATTTTGAAAGGTACTAAGTCCCCTTAAAGAATGATAAAATCATAATTTGTAAATTTAAAAGACATAAAAATTAAAATAAAATGTTCCTTTCGGATTTTTTAATTGATGGAAAGAGAATTTTTTCTTCTGAATATTCAATTCTATACGTTATAGTGATTATAATGAGATGTTTTTTTTGTGGATAAAAATTAAATTCATGTTTGTTTCTATATTTATGATAAACCTGCTAGAAAATTAAATTTTCTTATTGAACAAAATAAGAGTATTAAAAAAACACTGATGGTGAATGAGACAAAAAATGAAGCTGATATTTATCTGGTTTAAAGATAAAAATACTTCATCTAAATTAATTATTTGCTTAGATATTCTAACAGAAAAGCTGTTACAAAAATATATAAATACATACATTGAACAAAAGAAGTTATTACCACTTTTTTTCAGAAAAGTCTTACAGCTTTATTCAGATATTCGATTTTACTGTAAAATCTTGCTTTCTTTTTCCCACACTTTGAGAATTAAAAAAAAAAAAAACCCATCCAATTACAATGCAAATACATCACATGAGTTTTTGTATATGTACATTGCATAGTCCTTTTTCCCGTTTTAATTAACATCCGTTGGGTAACCTTTCTTCACGTAGTTTCCTATTAAAATATTCCAGGTTTCTTAATCTAAAGTTACAGTTAAGGCGCCTGCTAACTGATGATTTCAATTCCTACATAAGGAATCACGAATTTAATTACTTTTTTGGGAGGTGGGGGAAAGGGGTCGGCAGAAACACAGGACGTGATAGGTAAGCAGATGAATCAACCTTTAATGGTTTCAAATGAAAAAAAAAAGTCCAGTAATGGAGCTAACTAATGGCTTCCAATTCACACCACTAATGGAAGTAACATAATTAAAGAGCTTTGCTTTTTTTGTGGTACTGAATATAGATAAGAACATGTAGTGCTTTGGTGTAAAAAATAAAAGATGTCCAGATACTTTATAATTCCGTGAGTGGTATTGTTTTGTATAAACGAAAGAGCGTTTCATTGATGAATATCCTAATATTTTGGAATAAAAGGTTTTTTATATGCAAATGAATGACATTTACTGATAAAGAGGATTTTGAGCGACAAAAGCTTAAGGAATATTAAATTCCCGAGATAAATATTGTCGTATGTATATTGAGTTTCAGAAAGAATATTAATGAATGAAAAATGAAAGAAATGAATTCTGAAAATGAATTCTGAAATTGGTATACGCAATAGTAAGATTTAATGAGAATAATATACATTTTTAAAATTTTTTTATTGGTTTACGAATTAGGTCTTGTTTATCTATTGATAAATAAGTGCTGCTTTAGCATAAAAAAACCATTTGAACATTAAAAAAGATATTCATTCTTAGTAATTGAAGAGATCCTTATGTAATATAATTAGCCTCTAAGAATAATATGATAAACCTCTACCATATACCATATTTTTTAAAACAAAAACGTGAAGTTGTCTATTTTTTAACTCTAGTCTTTTTCTACATTTCAAGTAAAAAGAGTTTATATAGAAAATTTTCTACTTTTCGCAATAACAATAACAGTTCAGTTCTTCTGGAATGCGTACCAAAGTTAAAAAAAAAATATGAAAATAAGATTTGCTGCTTATTCTCCCCATGCGCGAGGAATGTGATAAGAATACAGAGTTGACACGTCTCAAAGTTTCAAAACTTCCATATTTTATGCATTTTTCTAGAGTTTCAACCATCTTTTCTCTCTTTTTTTTATCTAAATCTTTTAGTCAAATATAAACAAACAATGCTGTCGAAACTCTGCAACTGGTATCTTTTTATGTATTTGTTTATTTGAGAAACTGAAAAGAAAAGTATATATCGCCTCGGTATATGAGAGGCATTTTAGAGAAATCGAAACTTATGTATGGTGTAAAATACAGTGCCCCGTCTATTTTGAAGCAAAAAAAAAAAAAAAAAAAACCCGAATAATAAGCAAATTTTCAGAACAATAATAAAAGGTGAACCGTATTGATAGTATTGGAATTCTGAGAAAATTAAAAATATAAATATTTCAACGCACTGATTATTATTGAAAGGTTCATCTCGCTAATTTAATTTTACTTTGCTAGATATCTATGCCTATGAAATGTTGATCACACTATCCCTTTTCTCTAACTTTAATTTTGTTATTTAATTTTTTTTAAATGGATAAAGGAATAATAATGCGAATCTCAATGTAAAACTGTATCAGAAAAAAACATATGAAAAAATTAAAAAATGTTCTATACAAAGTTTTACAAAGAACAAATTTAGCCACCCAAGGTGCGATTTTTTTTATAATTATTATTAAATTACTCAGTTAAATATAATAATTAAAATAAGCAATGAAATATCGAGAAACGGACAATAGTAAGCTTTCCCGATATTAAAATTAAAAGCCACGATAAATTATTAAATTGAATATATTTAAGCTAAATGTAATTAAAATTAAAGTAAGCGATAAAGTATTAAATAGAATATTATATCAGCTACATGCAACTAAATTAAAGCAAACGATAAAAAATTGAAAAGTGATCTGGCACGCCAAAATGCCCCACCTAAAACACCCCCCCCCCCGCAAATAATTTGTTGAAAATGTACATTTGATTAAAAGTTCTCTAACTTTGGGAAAAATAAGCAGAAAAAATTTGACAACAAGTAAACACTTTTCACCGTATATTTAAAAAAAAGTTACAAAAAAATAGATGATATAAAATTCAGTGATACGTAAAATATTTCAAACGAAAATCTATTGAATGTATTATTCCATTTTTATTTGTAAAATTTTCAGTCACTGTTATTAGAAAATTTTGCGATTCCTTCAGGAAACCCAGATTAAATGAAAAAATTCCATCATAGTGTGTTTCCAAAGTTGAGAAAAAAAAGTACAAAATTAAAGTTTATTTTCAATGAACATAATTTTTTTCTGTAAGAATGTAAAGGATTTTCAAAGACATAACTGTTAAATATCTATAGAATTGAAATCAAATAACATTACGCAGCAATTTGTATTGCAAATGGAGTGTAGTATTAACACTTAGATAAAATGCAAGTCATTGATGAATAGTTGAACATTGTTCGTTAAAACTATTTCTTTTATTAGCATATAAATACCACAATTCAAAGTTTTTATTAAATCGTAAAAATTCCATTCATATAAATGATAAGAGAAGTATGAATTTAAATGTTTACGTTTGACTTTCTTTAAGTAAGAAATTAAACTCGTTGAAAATAAGTTTAAAAAAATGAACGTGTAGTGATGAATAGTTAAAGCGGTAGTAACCCAGCGGCGAAATTCAAAAGTTTTTGTATTTATACGAAAATAAACAATAATAGCTTTAACAACATCAATAATTAAGATTCCGATACTCTTAAGACAAATTAATATTTATGGAGACACAGAACTTTGTTAGAAATTTCTTAAAATTAGATATTTACTCGTATAAGAAAATGATTAGATTCATAATATTTTAATACACATTATATATGCATTTCAGGGGGAAAAAGACAATTTTTAAAAAAGGAATACTTTTTTTTAAAAATATTTCAGTGCCTTAAAATTACTAGTACTACAAATTTAAGTCTTAAATAATTTTTTTTTCAATTTGTTTGTAATGCTGCTCAGAAATTTGTGTATGAGTTTGAATTTACTAGCGTTACTTTTAGTCTTATAAGTTTTTTTTTTCTGGCAGAGCTGCGAAAAAAAGTAAATCAAAACCAGCTATATTTAATTTCGTAGATTTTTTGTAATAAACAACTATTTATCTCAATCCTTATTCTATACACATAATTATTGAATGTATTGTACAGAACAACCAGAAAATATTTCAATACTTTGTACTGAATACAAGGAAGAAAAACTTAGCATTTAAGTGGACGGCCATCATCAAAAATAAAAAAAATGTTATAACAAAAGGTACAGTTTTGAAGGTCAATATGAAATGATATGGCGTACTGTTAAGGCACATTTTATTAATTCGCTACATATTGTAGCTATAGATCTATGAAATTTTGTATATATATTTAAAAAATCATACCATTAAGGGAACACAGTACGTATGATTTGATAAAAACCAACAAAAAAGTTTTTTTAGCTAAATTATTCTTTATACATTTTCCTATTATCTCACACATTTTCAGAGCTCTGCATTTAAAATATTCGAAGATATGATACATTTTAAGTTCTTAGGTATTAATATACTGACGCCACTCATTTCTAGCAGACGAACTTTTTTTTTTTTTTTTTTTTTGCATTTATTAACTTTATTAATTTTAACTGCATCAAAATGGTTTGAAAAGAAGTGAAAAGATTGCTTTCCATTTTCAGTGCTATCAGCCGAAAAATTCCGCGCTTGTTCTTTTGATTAATTTTTATTACTTCTTTAAAAATATTATTTAGTTTCGATTTCATAGCACAATCTTTTTAAAGACAAATTGTTTTTTTCAATTATAATTACTTTTAAATATAATCATTTGCATATTTTGTGATATCGCATTTTATAAGTTTATCATTCCTGGAACATCCATGTAATCCCGGAATATCCATCCATGTAAAATATTTCATTGGCAATCTTGCTTTGAACAGAACTGGAAAGAATTGTGTGTGCTCAAGATCTAAAAACTATTTTTTTAAAATTCCACCTTAACTTTCAAAAGTATAAATTTAGGTATTTAAAACTAAATATTTTTGCAAAATGTTTTTAAGAGTTGTTGAATATTAAATTATATACCTGAATAATTTTGAAGATCATATAAATTTTCCATCAAATTCTTAAGAAAATAATCTCAAAGAATAAATTGGTAAAAGATTGAAGAGGGCGAATACTCATTGATTGTTAATAACTTCTTTTATGTTTCAGAAAGTATTTAGTAAGTTTTTTTTTACTGTCCACTTTTTCTTTATAAAATTTCGATATAAATTGTTACACTTAATTATTAGAAATGAATGGAAATGTATATTAAGTAAAACGCTTATTAAATATAAAGGGAATTCAAAGAATGTAGGACAATGTTTAAATGAATTTTTTTATCAGTTTCTGCCATATCAAAAATAATTTATTCTTGTTAATAAGCTACATTAAAAAGAGTTATTTATAACTAATATAACTATAAGTTATGCAAAAAAAGAATTCTCAAAAATAAACAAAGAAACATTTACTTGTTTTTGGAAATTCCAAAATAACTTTCATAAAAAATCGACTAGAAGCAGATTATTTTTACATATTTTTCATACAATTGTTATTAATTATATTTTTGTTTCAAGGAAATCTTTTGCTATTAAATACTCCTTATGAATGCTTTAGTATTTGTATTGTGTTAAAAAATAGTTAAGTTCTCCGATTCGAATTCTGGCTGGTTGTTTATTGTATTATTTTCAGATTCAGTAATTCTAGTTCTAATTGGATTTCGCTTTAGTTATTTCGTCAAACTGATATCTTTATTCACAATATCCTTGGAACTGGCATTGGATTAGTGCAACTATCACACCAATTGAAAATATTTGTTACATAGTTTATTGTAACTGATATGTTTCATTATTTATAACAATATTTTATACCTATATCAATTATCTACCATGACGAATTGAATTTCTATAAATTGTGTTTTAGTCTTTTAGAGTGTAGTAGAATCATTTTAAAATAACCGCATTGAACAAAATATTATACAAGTCTATCTAATTTTTCCTGACCTAAGTAAATTCTTAGCATTCGCATTAAATTAATTAAAATATTTCTTAAGCTTACAGTTCTATTTATTGAAAGGGAAATTTATGGACAATTTCTAATAATTTGAAAGCACTATAGTTAGTTAAGAATTACATGCTTTTATTAGTATATTTTTTGTCCATTATTTAATGTAAATATTTTAAACTTTGATATTCCTAAAAGGTAACAAAAATAAGTTTAGCCTAATTGTGGTACAAGAGCTACAAATTATTTTAAACGTTTATTATTTAATGATAAGAAATCACAATATATTTTAATCATCGAGAGAATTAAATCTGTCTTATAACTTGAGATATAACTGCTTTTTTTGAACAATAAGATGTGATAAACTTATTCCAAATGATAAGAATGTGCTCATTACTCACTCAGGAATATTAAAAATAGCGCATCCAGAAGGGAGCGAGCTATAATCGCGAAACTTTACAAAATAGTTGAATGATGACCGATATAAAAACGATCCTAATTTAGTGCCAATGCGCATGACCATAGACTCTGCAGTGGCATGTAGTCAGGAAGTGGGTAGTTTATAAACTAGCACAGAGTATAGAAGATTCATAAATGTGACGACTACATTCCAACCATAAGAGGACTAAAGTACGTAAGAGAAGGCCAGGTAGTCATGTGAGAAGACTTTTTGCACAATTAAGCAAGTTTGAGAGGGGAATGAGAATCTGCACGAAAACTGCAAGCTGATCGACGCATCCGGTTGTCCACCCCGTCGATTGTTTGGAGTTTACTTTCAGCACATGTTGGGTGCAGTGGACACGAGATGGTACCCACAGGCTGAGAACCTAGTCTGGAGTGGCCTGGAAGACGACAAGGTAAGAGGATCGTAAAATCTTGTGGTAAACACTCGGGGATCCCACAGTGACTCGTTCCCCGATACAATTAGTATAAAGCTGCCACTTGTACCACAAGTCATTTTCAGAACGCCTTGGGGAACCGAATCTGCAATACTAGCGTTCTTTTCGTGTACAGCTTTTAACACCGAAACATCGGCAACTCAATCTACAGTGGTGCTATGACAGAGCGACGTGGAATGCCACAAATTGGCAAAACGTGGTGTTTAGTGATGAATCCCGGTTCATTTTGGGGACAGATGATAATCGCTTACTGGTGTGGAGGAGCTTTGGTGAACGGTATAATTCCAAAGCTCAATTTCCGGACCTATCCCCTATAAAGCATTTATAAGACCAGCTGAAATATCAGATGTCATTATGTCACTCTGTACAGGATTTGGACGAGATTGTTCAAGATTTGTGAGCCCATCTGCCTCAAGAAACATCCTACGCCTATTCAACTCAATACTAGACCGTGTTGCGGCATGTATTGCAGCAGACGTTTTGACGCGCTATTGCAGTTGCACTGTATTTGTTTCATTGTGCACACTATATTTGCTTAAATGTCTTGATTTTGAGATCAAGTAAATCTCTCATCTGTATCGTTAAGTGTATTAAATTTCATTTCAATCCAAAACTCGTATCATGGTACGCTATTTTTATTTTTACGGAGTGTATTTTAATCATCAAGTAAATTTAATTTGTACTATAATCATAAAATATAAGCATTAATTTTGAACAATTAGATTTGATAAATATATTCTAAATTATAATAATATACTTTAGCGTTTCAAATATAAAATTGTTTTTTATATATCTGAAAAAAGTTATGTTTATCTAAAAGTAAATGTTATATCTTCATTTATATGATATTTCCATTAAAAGAATCCAGAATTTTCGTTCTTTATAAGAAAAAAAAAATATTTTCCACTTTGGAGAATTTTAAATTAAATTATATTTTGGTTTATTCCAGAATTTTATATCTAAATTGCTCAATTTCATTGATTTCAAATTAATGTGTGGTTTGAGAAAATATCCCCACCATTCAGGGAAAAAAGTTATATTAAAATATATTTGGTTTTTCAATGCTGTATTTAAGCATAGCATATACATTCTATCGGTGAGCTGTTTATTCTTCTCTTTTTATGTCATCTTTAAATAAATACAAGGGAATGACAATGCCAACTGTCACCAGAATTCTTATCACGTTTCTTTGCTAAATTTAGTAAGAAGGGAAACAATTTTGTTCACAAAAGAGAGTGGGATTACAAATAAAGCGGTTTCCATTCGTGAAAGAAGAGAATAGAGATGCCACAGACTGTCACTGAGGGATTCTATAGACATCAGGTGGAGTGTCGGAAGGAACCTTTTGTTCCAACTTTTCCCGCCAGTCACGAAATGCTCTTTTTTCGTTCCAACAGTCTGGAAAAACATAGGAAAAAAGATAATATCTCATATAGAAAGTTGCAATTCCCCCTTTCATCTTAAGCTGCTGTGAATGGCATAAATGTGTCTCACGAAACAAGGGGAGATTTGGAAACCACATATTTCATCCCCCCCTTTTCTTATGCTTTTTATTTTTGCAAATCACGCATGATTGCTGGAAAAGGGCAATCGAAGAAATAATAGAGGCAAATACCTTTCTGACTGTTTTCTAAAATAAGAATTGCTATTGTTGACACATAATTGAGACTCCCGTCTACTGGCCATTTTCATTTCGTAAACGTTATGTAAATCCTATGGATTTCAATTCTATTTGAATACAAAAAGCAAAAGTTGCTGAATGTATCTGCTGTATTATGTTTTCTCTTTGATTTTTGAAAACTTTTTAAGACATTTTTTAAAGAAACCCGAAAAATCATAGAATCATTAAAATAAAGGTAAAAACATTTTTAAAAATCGGAGAAAAAATGGAATTCCACTCAAATTTCCATAATTTTTTCTCTCTTTCGGATGGTTTTCTTACATTCAAATAATTAGTAAATATTTCTGAACGTTAGTATTAATTCCGTAGGATTAACATCACATTCACGAATCAAAAGAACCTGTAGACGGGAGCCTTAAGTTGTGCTTTAGGAATTGTATGTTATTCTTTATTGAACTTGCTGTTGATCAGCATTAGGTTCATTAAACAGAAACTAATTGCAATGTTAGTTATTCTGCTATTTTTAAAATAATTGAAAACATCTTTTTGACGTGTATAAAAGAGAAAATCTTTTCAGAGAAATTCCATGCATATATGTTCATACATACATGTAGCTTATACACAAACACTGTAACAAAGTTCTTATGTATTTCCCTTCAACCGTCATTTCTATGAAGTTGTTTGATATAAGAGCTTCACGTTGTGAATTATGTAAATTAGCTTTGTTTTTTTTATATTGAAGTGTAGTGAATGGGAGATTGAAAGAAGTGATAGGAGTGGGAGAAAGAGACACTTCGAAAGAGAGAGAAAGAAAGAGATTGGACTATTTAAATAGCGAGGTTGAACATGTTTTTACACTGAGAAGAAAGAGCATTATTAGATTTCGTCCTTTAGTACTAAGTAATAACCTGAGAATTGATGTTTGATAGGATCCATCTTACAAGTTTCATTACTGTCTTGAACTTAGCTGGCCATTTGTTAATTAAGGAGAATTTTATAATACTAATCTTTACGCGCAGACGCGTGAAGGGTTCTTACCACATGCATAATAACCGTACTAATTCTGGATTAATCTGAAATAAGAATGAAAATAAGTTAAAGGTTTGTCTGGTTCATTATTTTGACTAAATACTCATTGACTGAACTTGTTGATCGATATGGATCAAATATTCACTAAGGTAGCCGAGCAACACAGAGCACACATTCGCGTTCGGCTTGGGTTGCTTATCATATTCTGTCCTTCATCCTTCCGGGATCGATAAATGAGTATCAAATTCGCTTGGGAAGTTAACTGGAGGTCCAGCGTCGGACCAACCACTCGACCTAGATACTAGTTAGTAATTAGCGCCCCAGGCTCAAAGGTGGCAAAAAGGAAGATTGGCACACCTGGTGGGACTTCTCAGGCAGACTTAAACTAATATCATACAGCAACAAATATAAACAATTCTTAAAAAATACAAGATTTGTTATTCTTGAGATATACTAGATTTTATAATTAATAGTATCGCAAAAATGTGCTAACATGTGTGTATGCATTATTTTGGTTTGTATTCGTGTTGCCATCCATCAGTATTCTCGGTTATTTTCTAATACATTGTTACGAACCATCGATGAAGCTTCCTTGCAATGATACTGTTATATAGAGAAAGAGACATTCACAGAAATTTCTTCATCACCAAGGAAAGCTTGATCCGCAAATTTGGTGACCATTTTGGAGATTTGGCGAGTCTGGTGACAAAATGAAGATTTTCAATGGTGCTGAAATTTTCCCAAAAATTTGATTGCTGCCAAAGTTACAGACTTTCTCAGAGTTTTTCCTGTGACTTCATACTTGGCCGGAACAGATATAAATACGGAGAGGTGCAAAGCCTGACCGAGTCTGTCGGGATTGGTTGAGCTGATCTGCCGAGGAATCTGTTGGAGTTCGGCCGAGAGAGATCTAATTTGCCGGGGAATCTATCAGGACTGCAGGAAGCTCTCGGAGTCCATGCATATTATTACTTTGGAGATTTGTCCACAGGGCTAACCTGTGTAAGTGCTGTCTTTGTTCCTGTTTTATCATTAATTATACAAGTGCATTATTTCCTGGTTGTGCTATTGATTGTGTGTTGTCCAAGTTTTCCTACCTGTGTTTGTCTCTTTCTGAATAGGTGTGAATAGAGTGTGAGTGGCCAATATCCTCCAGTAATGGACTACGAATATTTTCACCATTACGAGATGTGACGGTTGTTAATATTTTTGAGATTTTTTATTGTATCGGGACTTTTTCGTGTGGTGTAGATGCTTAGAGATTAAATTTAAGGTCAAATGTTAATTTATCTGTTCATGGTTCGAAACTATAATGTTCTGCCAACTGATTCGAAATGAACAATTCAGAAATTAATTAAAATAGTTTTCTAATTTCCAGAAAATAAGATATACACCCCCATATATATATATATATATATATATATATATATAAAAGTTTAATCGAAAGTGTTCCTTAATACTACACTCTTTAAGTGAGTATGAATTAAATTTATTTAATAGAAAATTACCTAAAATAATTTTTGAATTTAAATAGATTCTTCATACTATTTTGAGAGATAATAACAAAAGCATATTTTTGAATAAGAAATTTTGTACTTCATTTCTTCCCCCCAGGCCAGAAAATTGAAGTTTATTTTACAATTTGCTGAGCTTTTTCCATATTCGAATAAACAGTGTTTATATTAAATATTTCCTCCATCAAAATATCAATGAAATTCAAATTTTTCAGTATTGTATGCGAAAAATAAAAATATAAAAAAGGAAATATGCTGCTTATTTATCCAGAAATGCGAAGAGTGTTATAAAATCAGGATATGACACGTCTCAATATGTAGCTCCAAAAAACAGCAAACTTCCATATTTTAAGTATTTTTTTTTTGAGCGGTGGGTTTCAATCTCTTCTTTTCTTTTTTTTCTAACACTTTCAATCAAATATAAGCAAACAACCGATGTTCAAAAACCCGCATCTGGTGACACTTTATTTATTTGTTTGCTTGACATTTTCAAAAGAAAAAAAAATCTACTTCGCCTCAATATAAAGAAAACTTTAGAGGAATCGAAAATAATATACGATGCTAAAATATAGTGCCATGTCTATTTTGATAAAAGAAGCACCTGCATGTAGTTTATGAAATAATAAAATGAGGTCACCTTGTCGGAAGTCTTAGTATTTGTGAAAATTTTAAATGTAAATAGTGTGACATATTCAATATCACAGAATGCTTTGAATGCGAATTTTAAATATACAGGTCATCCACTATTAAAGAATGTTTAAATTGTATAAATTTCAAAACATTTAAAATTTTAAAATTAGTACTTTTAAAGCGTTCAGCAAAATATTCTTTATTTTGAAAAATACGAGGAATTAGATTTTGTGTTTAAAAAGTAGAAATTTTAAAATTTAAAAGCTTTATACATATATATGTTACTAAAAATTAAAATTAAAAAAAATGTAAAGTAAAAACTGAGTATTTAAAAAAAGACATGAACCAAACAAGGAATAGAAAGATAAAAATAGCAAACTGAAAAGTGAATGAAAATACAGTACACAAATATAACTAAAACAGATAAATTACAGATTTAAAATAAATAGACAAGAAAAGTAGATAGATAAGTTCCAGAAATATAAAAATTTGTACAAATTGAAAAATGTAAATAAAAACAAACGTTTTGAAGAAGAAACAGAAAATTAGAAAATAATATATTTCAGTAACATGCTGCAAACTGTTAATTTGAAGCATTCCAGAATTATTGCCCAAACTAAAACCCTCAACAAAATATATTATAATTCAGAAATGGTTATAAAACCAGTAATAGGAACTGAAAAGAAGCTTAAAAATTAAACAAAAATATTAAAAATAAGTTAAATAAGCAAACACATAATACATATAAAAATAAATCTATAAGAACTAAAAACTAAAATGAATGAAAAAAATATTATTAAAAATTCAGAATATAAGCCAAAAAGTTCATAAATTTTTGCCAGTACAACTTACCATGTGTATGAAATTTACTAACATGGCAAACAAACCCCGCACACAAATAAAACCAAATTTGAAAATTAGCTTTCAATCATGTAAATACTTGGAAAAAGCATACAAACTGAGTTAAAATAGCAATGGAGCATACGATACAATACATTTTTTCAAGTAAAGAAGAACAATTTCTAATTGATGCCAAAATGTTATCATTATATTCTAAAATATATCGGTCAATTGTCAAGAACTTGCACACAAGTGACTTGGATTATTGAATATTAAAAATTTCTAGCAAAATAAAACCAAAATAATAATAAATAAAAACAGAATAAAAACTCACAGTATCCGAGCTTTATTATAAGAATTTCTGAAAGGAATAATTAACTAAATATGAAATTTAAAAATGGAAGAAAATCAAAAGATAGCAATGTCATTTATCAAACTAAGTCATAACTAAATAGAAATAGAAAAGATGTATAAGAATTGCACTCAAAAATTTTTTTCATTAAAGAAATATATTTATACAAAGTTTTGCAAAGAACAGATTTAACCACCCAAGCTTTTTTTTATAATTAGAATTATATTAACTCAATTAAATATAAGAATTAAAGTCAGCTATGAAATATTGAGAAAGAGACAATAGGAAACTTTTACGATATTAAAATTAAAGGAAACGATAAATTATTAAAATGAATATATTTGGGCAAAATGTAATCAAAATTGATGCAAATGATAAGAAATTGAAAAGTGTTCTGGTATGCCAATAAGGATCCAACCAAAACAATAGCCCCTTGGGTGGCTAATAAAGGAATAAAAGAAAAATCCTTCGTAAACTATTAAGTAAATATATCATAAATAATAAGCTATTAGAATTATTCGTGTTAAAATATTATAAACTAAACAAATACTTAAAAAATTTAAAAAGTATTAAAATAAAAAAAAATGTATGCTAGAAATAATAGTTGAGAAACTACATAGATGGGTATTATAACTTAAAATGTTGAAAGAAAAAAAAATCAAAACCATAGCAAATGAAAAAAATGGATTAGAAAGGAAATCTGAGAAATGGATGAGAATATGAATATTGAATAAATTAATTATTTCTTAGGCTTCAGAGTATGACGTGAGTTTATTTCAGAATTAAAAGCCAAACAGTCCTACCAAGGAATTATTTTATTAAATCAGATAAAACTTAAATTCAAATGAACAACAAACAATGTTCCAGAAAGATATACCTCATGTACAAGAAAATTAAGAAATTTTCCTGTTCTCATAAATTTTTCTATCCAAAATTTTTAAATAAAAATCTAAGCACTGAGTTTGAATAATAGTATTATTAGTTTGTAAGAATTTTTAAATAAGATGAATAAGAAGATAAATGAGGTTTATTTACTTGTCTATAATTATTTTAAAAACATATACGATCATCAAAATATCCCTAAATATAGTAAATTTATTATTGTCAATACAGTTGTATTCACAGAAGTGTAAATAAATAGTAGCAAGAATATTACTAGCAGGCCTACTTTGGGCTACGCATTTGATTTGCTTATATTTTTCATTATTAAATAAATATAATATACTTTTCTTTTGAACATATATATATATATATATATATATATATATATATATATATAAATAAATGATATATTAAAATGGTATTGATATCGTCAAATATATAATAATAAATCAATTTTGGCTATTTATAGCTATGATTCTGAGGATTTCGAAGATATGTTAGTCTTGAAAAAGAATTATATATTTTTTAATAATAAGATTTATATTAAACTAAAGTTGGGATTGCACGCGTAATTGTTTAGCCAATATTTATTTACATTTTTATGAGAATAATTTTTTTGATCATAATAGTTTTAGAACAGTTAGATATACTGATCACGTTATTTCCTTCGAAATGAATAATAATGAAGATATTAAACTTTAGTATTTTTTATCCAGAATGTATAAATTTATCACAAACTAATTTAAATGAAGCGGGATATGAATACATTTTTTTTTAAAAAAAGAAGATAATAAAATTTCTTACAATATATGTAATAAAAGATACTTGTACACTTTAGAATTTATTAAGGTCACTTATTTGGGAGTTCATCAAATTTGAATACTTTTAGAATTGTAATAAATATTACATAAGGTAGAATACATATTAGATTTGTGACAAAAACAAGTAATGTTTACATTACTTAAGAAAATTTGTTTGCAAGCAGAATTTCCTTTGAATTTCATTAAGAGTAATTTCAAGTACAATAACCACAATTTGTAGTTATATTTTATCTCCTTCTTATATTTCTTTTTTAAATTTTAAAAAATTTGTATTTACAATTTTGTTTTAAAATTTAATTTTTCTTTCAAGAACGGGAAAATTTGGTTTTTTTGAGTTAGGATTTGGTTTGTTGTTGCTTGTCATTTAATCTTATGTAATTTCTTTTTAATTTTTTAATCTGATTGAGTAACTGTCGCATCGTTCTTTTTCTGTTTCCATTGGTTAATGGTTTGGTATATCTCTATCTCTATGTGATTTTTATTTGTTTTCTTCCATTACAATGGGGCGTTTTTGCATTTTATTTTATTGGAATTTATAAAATATCTACATTCGTCTATTTCATTCTAATTTTGGGAATGTTCGACCTGTTAAGCATATTTAATCTGTTTTTCTGTTATAAGACAGATTCAAAATTAATAAATGTTATATTTCGTTTTCTTTTTTGGTTTTTCTTTCCTTTTTGTTTCTGGGGCCGCGGTAGCTTAGTGGTCAAGGTCGTGGACTAGCGGCCGGCGGTTTTCGTTCAGTCGTGGATTCGATCCTTGGCCGCCAAAAACCCGCCGTGTAGCTAGGGCTGATGCATGTTAAATCTGTTCGGGGCCCAAAGTCCTCCCGTTGGCATGGTGTGGATGTTAGGAGAGGGGGGGGTGTCAGCTCAAGTGTTGTCCTCATCACTTGACCGTGGTTCTAAATTACTAGGTCCGTTGCCAATAGCTCTCGTGTTGCTTCTAGTGCGACGTTAATAAAAACTAAACTAAATTAAACCTTTTTGTTTCTATTGTTTTCAGTCCCAGGTATGTACTTATTCATGATTGAATTTTATCTAGCTATTTTTTGTCTCGGTATTCTTTCACTTACTTGATCTCTTTCTTAATTGTTTTGCTTCGCAATTTTTCTTTTTTACAGATTTTTACAATTACTAGGTTGAAGCATAAATGACTTGTTGAAGACATATCTGTTCAGAAATATAATTAATTTCGAAATAAATATGTAATACACTACGGAATAAAAAAATAAAACAACTTCTGCAGGAATTTGCTTCGAGCAATAAATCTTCGAGGAAATTCCAGAGTAAATGAAGAAATTAATTATGTAGAAATTCGAATATCCTAATCAATCGAATTCAAATAATCTATGAATCAACATAAGCTTTATCTTACCTTTTCGGAAGTGCTCAGAATATATAATGCTTTACATTAAGTTAGCTGATGAGTGTCATTCACTACCGAAATAGGTTGAGTCTTAATTCAAAGAATAATTGAACCATGGAATGTTATTAATATCAAAGCTTTGTGAGCTAGTTTTCTATGATTTATATTATCATTTGAAATCCTGATACTATTGTTATTGACCTAGAACACAAATGATGACATACAGTATAGTAATGATTAACTGCATCACGAAATTTTGAAGTATTCATACATCTGAGAAGGGAGCTTAAGCCTTCCATTCCTCTTTACATAATTAAGCTTAATAATCTCATTTTGATAATTAAATTATCCAAATCATACGAAGCGATCTCATCTAGAGGGGTATTCAGAATTGCAACTGATGGGAATACTTCTGAAAGTATTTTAAAAATTTTTATACCAAGTAATTTAAATAATATTGTATTGTTTTCTTAAATAATGAAATTTCTATTCTCAGTTATAAATATCATTAATCAAAAGAAATTAAGTACAGGGTATCACTTTTTTAATTCATAAAATAAATCTATCACAACAAACATTTCAATAATTATATCAAAAGTTCTTTTCAAGATATCGATAAATGCAAATATGAAAGAGAAAAAAGGAAAAAAAAATATCAAAATTCCAGAATAAAATTTATGGTCTGACGGCGAAGATGAGAAAGAAAGGAAAAGATAACGAAAAGCAATAACGATAATTTATTATTCAAATTAAAAATGGTCTTTTTCGATTGAAATCACTTCGGATTTAATTTCACACATTCTAATGCTAGCCTTGAGACCGAGTTAGATTTATACATTCGTTTTTATTTAATAGAAAGGGAATAAAATATTTCAAGGAATGGGAATTTCATTTGCTGCTTAGTTGGGTTTCAATTATTTCCGAATCTTGGAGAAAAAATAATTTTTATTTTAAAGATTTTCATTACAATGAGTCAATGTTAATGAAACATTAATTGGTAAAAATTTCTTATTAAAAGTTTTGGAGTCATGATTAAAATTTTTTTTTCCCTGATCTTGCAATAGATCGAAGAGTGGTTTTGAAGAATAAATTAATACAATCTGTTATACTGGTCTTCCCAAATATGATACATTATCTCTAAGGATTCATTTTACATATTATTTTTAACGTATATAAATACAAGAAAAGTAATATAAATATACTAGGTCATATTTCTTATTCCAAAGAAATTTCTTCTTCAGTTTTCATTTATATTTCCTATTAATTTTTGGACTTTTAAGCACTATTAAATGTAAATAAAATGTTGTTTTATGTATTTAAAATTATATTAATTTGAATCTTAAATACGAGAAAGAAATTATTAAATTTTTTTTCCCCAAACCATATCCATTTAAAAAATTTTACGAGAAGGATTTGAAAACTTAAAATGCTTACAAAGATAGATAGTTTATTTTTGAATTTTAAATTCAGTTTTTTAAAAATAAAGAAAGGACAATTAATAAAGATTATTTGGGAGTCATTAGTAATAATTGTTAAGACGTAAAGGCATTTTTTAGATCATTTAAAATACATCAATATTGTTTGAGTCTTTTTTATATGTTATGTTTGAAGCACAAATCAATCAGAGTCATATTTTTCTTCATTATCGGGAGACAAAACTGAAATGATCAAGAAAATTTTAAGCTTATTATTATTCACCACAGAAGTTATTGTTTTAGTCAATGACAAAATTGTGTCACTGATCCCTTTTTAAAATAAAGTGTGAAATACACGTGAGTTGTATTCATTTTGGTTGGTTGGTTTTATTGGCGTCGCACTAGAAGCAACACGAAGCCTATTGAGAACGGACCTCACAATTTTAAATCTCGGTCAACTGATGAGGACGACAGCTGAGCTGGCACCCCCCTCTCCTAACTTCCACACCTTAGGGAGGACTTTGAGCTTCGACAGATTTAATGTCCATCAGCTCCGGCTGCATGGCGGATCCTTAGTGGCATCAAAGCTCGAACCTACGACTCGAAGAAAACCGCCGGCCGTGAGTCCGCTACTATGACCACTAGGCTACCACGGCTTTGTTTTCATTTTACGGAAGCAATAATTACATTTAGCTTAAAATACATTCAGTTTAATAACTTATTGTTTGCTTTAATTTTAATACTTGAAAAAACTAATATTGTCCACTTCAACTTTTTATTTTTTTGCTTTAATTGTAATAATTAAACGAACAATTTAAGAATCATGAAAAAAATGCTATCACCGCTGGTGGCTAAGTCTGGTTTTTTTCCTTCAAATATTGGCATAGGATACTTTTAAACTTAATGTGATCCCGAAACTTGAGGTATATTTACATATGTGCTAATCTAGCATAGGGAAGTGATGTACGATGACATGGATTACGGTATGATTTCATATTTCTTTTCAAACACTTTTGAAGATACAAGACTCCTATTCCTGAGCTTTGAAGACAAAAATGTATTTGACAATAAAACATAATTTAATTTAATTTTAAGTCGACTGATAATGAATTGTAATTCCAATTTCAACATAGGATTGGTAAGTAAAATTAGTTGAATTGATTATCTGATTTTTGGCTTGAATATACTCGTATTTCCTAATTTTAGAGAACATGTTGCGCAAATTAAAATTCAGTAATGTCAATGAATAAATATAGAGAGAAGACTAATTTTCTGGTAGTATTACACTAAAAATAAAATTTAAGAATATAAATTTAAAATATTAACAACTATATGAATTACTTTGTTTTGGATTTTTTTTATTTATAAAGTCTATTATATCTTGAAACAACAAAATTTAATAGGAATGAAGTAATGGAATTTTTAATGATGTTTGTTAAATCATAGCGCACTTTCATTCAGACTGAAGAAAATGCTATTCTTTAGCTAGAAATTGTCTTGTAATTAACTATGGGTTACTGATTAAAATTTTGGATGTCAAAAGTGAGCAGATTGACCTATTACTACATCAAATCATTCTTAAGTTTGAGTATCGATTATTTTATCGTATTATTTAGATGAATGAAAAATAAGTTTTTAGGACAGTCGATAATTTAGGGATACCGATTTATTTTCATATTATGTTAGTGGATATGTGGAAAAGATAATTAGCATTAGTTTTATTTTTATTACATTTTATTATTTAAAAATTATTGCTGAAAATTTTCTAATCAAATTCAGTAATTATTGATTTCGCTGTTATGGATTTTTTAAAATACTTTTATTTAATAACTGCAAAGGATTATATGAAGATAATTGAATCGTAATAAATATAAAACAAGTAATGATAATTCTTTTTCTAAATTATTTTTTCATTGAGAAATGATTAGTGAAAAATATTGAAGATTTGGATACAATTAGAACAAAAACTTGTGTTCCTATTATAAAAAGAGAATGGAATTATTTTTTCATTTTTACGCCTAAAACTGAAGGTTACAAGAGTATCAATTTCTTTTTAAAATTTAAAATAAACTAAGTTTGAATAACTAAAAAAAGCAAAGTAAATACTAATTTTCTCATTCAAGCTCTTTAAAGAGGAATTTAAAAAAATCAACCTCCGGGTTAAGTGATTGTTTTTATCTAATAAAAAACTGCCCTCATCTTAATTAAACGCAGAAAACACACACAAAAAAATAAAACTTAGTTCTTCTTTCTTTGCATGTAAAGAGCTTCAATCAGCTGTTCTAACCGTATTTCTTTTTCTCACCCCTTGCGAAAATGAAAATACCAAATTACAAATGCATCAAGTGCTTTTTAGAATTTGTGTAGTGAATAGAGTTTTTCTTTTACTTAAATTCAACTTTGTTTATACCCATTTCTTCAGGCTTTTTTTCGATTAAATAATCCAGAGTTAATTTTTTTTTAGTTAAAGCACCTGCAAATTGATGAACTCGACTCTTTTAAAAATAATTCAATTTTGATTTTTTTTGTCTGTGAAAACACGAGATGTGACATTAAAATAATTGAGTTGTTCCTTGAAGGATAAAAAGAGCTTAATTGATGTCGAATTTTAATAATCCTCCGATTTTCAAAATTTAAAGCAATTTAAGCTATATTTTAACTTCGAAATTTTTGAATACTCATATTTCTATTTATCTAAAGAAATCACACTTAGATTAAGTAGTAGTAATTAAGTATAGGCAATTGATATTATGTATAGCTGAATTTATATTTTTAAGTCATGTACTTACATTTAAGTACATCTTCAATAAAATGTTCTCCATTTATAGTTTTGAAAAAAAAAATTGAAGAGTACTTATAAACGAAATATTCTACATACTGAGCATAGTTTAAATTTTTTAAATTTAAATTTAAGGATACTTAAAATTTTCTGAATTTTAAGATTCATATGAGCCGTCAATTTTAATACAAATATCGTGTAAAATCTGAAATTTGGGAGGGTTTACTCAAAAAACGTTAAATTCAGTGTAGAAAATAGTTTCATTTTATAATATGGAATTTTATATTATGGAAAATTTCATTTTATAATATAGTTTGAAGAAAGGATACCAAAATATTAAAAAAATCTTATTTGAAGAAAAACGTTAATACAAGTATGTTTCTTGGTGTTCTATCAAACAAATTATCATAAAGAACACATTAATGGAATCAAAAAAGCACCTTCCATTTTTAACAGCATTATATATATATACAGAGAGAGAGAGAGAGAGAGAGAAGGAACATATTACATAATTATTAAAGCATTATTAATTTACTGAAGTATTATTTAATGGTTTCAAATGAAAAAAAAAGTTGGTAACGGAACTAATTACTTGCCTTCTACCCACATCATAAACAATATAGCTTAATTAAAAAGTTTTATCTTTTTGGTCGTGAATATATTGATACAATCGCTTACTATCATTAATAATAATTTTATTCTTCTGTCGACACTTCTGTGACATCATTAAGAGCTATTGATTTATTTATAAATGAAAGGAAGTGAAAAAGAAGTTATTTGTAATGTATGTTTTAATAAATTGGAATGATTTTGCTAAATAAATAACATTTCTCTAATTTTGAGAATGATAATGTTATGGAATATTAAGGATTACGAGTAAAACAATACATTGTAAAAACATATTAGAATTGCAAATTGTTAAATATGAGCTACAATTATTGAAATTGAAACGATAATGTAACTAAAACTGTAAGGGAATAAATTTTGTTTAACTTTTATTATATCCAAAGAATAACTGAAAAAAGGAGCCATTACCTGCTTAGGTAATTTTTCTTCATTTGAATCAAGCCAATAAGCCTGACTGCTTAAGAGATACAATCAGGTGACATTTTCTTTTGGAAATGAGCTAAGCATTACTCAAGAGAATTCTATCAATATGTTAGGAGATTGTTATCCAGTTGGTTAACATTTTTGTGTTCCTTATTTAGGAATTTATAAACAGCTTCGGTTTCATTATTGAGATAAAACATAATGGCATTCTAATTTTTTACAGACGTACAAGGCGTTTCAATCACTACAAAATAAGAAGAAAAATATTTACACCAGTAAGTGATGATAGAAGAATTTGAGATAGTGCCTAAATAATAAAAAATCATCTAAGGAAAAAAAAAATGGAATATCAGTATGTAATGTATAGTTGAGAGCCAAATTTGTTCTACGCGAACTGCAGAAAATTGGTTTTAATGGTAGAATTTCACTAACAACTCCATTTTTTTTTATCTCTCATGCAAATTTTGAAAATATTGCTACAAACCTGAGTTGATATTTCTTTGCAATGCCTCTCTTCTAAAGGAAAAGATGGATTTACAGACATGTCACTAGTTGACAAAAGAGAGTTTAAGCAATTACCCCTTCAACTTGGCGACGTATTTGGTGACTTGGCAAGAAACTTGGTGACTTTGGCGATAAATAAAAAGTATTCAAAGGTGCTAGAACCTAAGTGAAAAATTGAACGGGAAGAACGTTATGGAATTTTCGTGAATTTTTCCATGTGACGTTATGCCTGGCCGGAAAAGGTGTCAATACGTCAAGAGCTACAGAAGAGGAATCAGTCTGTCTATGGAATCAGTTTATCTTTGGAGCCTGCTTTGGAGACCTATCGGAGAATCGTTTGAGCGGATCTCTGAAGGATAAAGTGGCCGAGTGATTCTGCTGGAGGTTTGGCTTGAATATAGCGTGTATCTGCCAGAAATAGTTGGATCCTGCCCTGGAAGTTCATAATATTACTGCGGAGGCTGTCCGTAATGATGAGTAATAAACTGGTGAGCTTAACGTTGCTGAAATAAATGTGTCTGTTCTTAAAATAGTATTTTGTGTCTGTTTCTGTCTCACTAAATTGTTCGAATGCTGTGTATCTGTTATTGTCCAAGCTGTGCTACCTGTGAGTCGACCTAAAGATTTACGAATAAAGAATCATTTGTAGTCATCCTCCGAGTCGGATTAGATTTTCACTCTAAGCACACGTTCATGATTAAATTGGACTTTAATACATGTTGACTAGACAGCCAGTCAATGCGAAGATGTTGTTTGGAGTGATGAAATCAGAATCAGGCTGTTGGGTAGTTGATGGCTTGAAATATACAAGAACAAAAGAAGCAGAAAATATTGACAAACTGATTGCGCAACTCCTACCATTAAATAATCACTTAGTGTTATGATCCGGGTTATAAAGGTATATCTGCAAAAAGTGTCGCAGAATTTAAGTGATTAAAAATAATTTAAAAGCTAACAAATACGTAAATGAAATACTTTTTGCACATCTTATTTTTTACATGCTTCAGTTTTCTTCTTTATAAGCTCTGTCTTAATAAAATTTTATCTATAAAGTTATTGCATTAAATTTTTGATTAAATTTGCTTTCCATTCATATGTAATTTTATGGTATTACTCCAAAAAAGTGGTGCTATGAGACATCAAATCACAAAAATAGCATTTTTTTTTAAAAGTTTTCCACAATTTTGCCTACTAGTGCACTTTCAAACGAATAAGTTTACGGTTCTGTATTTTTCTAGTAAGAAGTAAAGCTGTTAATTTTTCAACTATACAAGTTACAGTGCTTCAGTCTTTTCAAATAAAATGTGCTAACTTTCTCTGTATCGAAATAAGAACATTTACTGCTAGGTTAAAATGTTTTAAGATTAAAGAAGCTTTAAAATAAGATTTTTAATTACATCTTCTAAATCCGAGAAAAATGTTATAAGAATCAGGAGTTGACACGATTCGAAACATATTTCAAAATTACAAATCTTCCATATGTTATACATTTTTTTGGATTTTTTGCCATTTTGCAAAAAAAAAGTAATGGGCAAAATGTAAACAAATACCTCGGTCGAAACTCTGAGAACAGAATTTATTTAATCGTTTGATAAATTTAAAAATGAATACCTCCCCTTGACATAAATAGTAGAAGCTTATATGTAGCGCCATGTCTCTTTTTAAAAGCAGCATCTGCATGCAATTTATAGAATAATTTGGAGTCGCGTAGAAAGGTATTCGTATTCTTCAAAAATTTAGGGTACAAGTAAATATGTGAAATATATAACTGAGTTTTATAGGTGTAATTATTTGTTTATGCTGCAGAAGATATTTGTTTTAAATTGATTTTCATATGCTTAATTGTTTGTGTGTGATGCTGACGAAATTTGTTGAAAATGAACCGGCACCATATTATTTTTTAATTTATTCCTTCATAAAATGGCAACGAAAAGATAGATGAACGAAAGAAGATGAAGAAGATAGATGAACAAAGATGGCAACGAAAGCAATTTCTTTATGGTACAGAAATGTGTGTTAATTTAGATACATATATATTTAACCATCATAGATATGAATATTCAATAACACTGAAGTATTTTTCTCGTTGTTCTTAACTTTGCTAAGTGTATATGATTATAAAAAGTTTAAAAATGAATCAGTTATAACACTTTAGATTCTATAATTAGTATCCTTGATGGCAGTTTACAAAAATCTTAGTTATTTTCAGCAGTAGTAAATTGAGGAATTTATATATGAAACAATGTTAGAAATGCGATCTTTAAAAGTAAAATCCACAATAAGTGGATAGTAACAATTATTACTTCTCTCTTACTTGACATATATAATAATCAATAATAAAATTTGTTAAATTGATTAATTTTGACTTCTCAGTAGCAATTTCTCTTGGTGCTTAAATTATTCATTAGATGCATTAAGTGATTGCTTCTAAAATATATAAATTATTTTACTTTGTATATAAATAGCAAGTTTTTTTTTCCACGAAATAAATCATTTTATAGTTTCAACTGCAACGACAAGTAATTAAAGCAAAAAAGGTTTTAGACATTAAGATTTTTTCAAGTAATGAGGCAAACAATAGGATTATCTAACTGAACTCCACTATGTAAAATATTAGACATAAAAAGTAAGCAAGTGCAAAAAAAAAAAAAAAAAAAAAAAAAAAAAAAAAAAAAACTTGTTAGAAAAGGTAATTTTTTTAGAGACTCTATGTTCTGTGATTATTCTATGTTCTATGCATATATTTTAAATTAGATATTTATAAGAAAAAGTTTATGGTCTCCATATTTCGACACACATATAATATGCCAAAAAATATAGTTCAGAAAAAACTTCTTAAAAATTATTTTTTCAAAATATTTCACTATTTTAAAATTCCTACTATTTCTACTGAACATAGTATATTTAAACTATCTATTTTTCTCTCAAATTCTTTTTCTCTCTTTCTTCAATTTTCTATATATTTTCCCTTCTTTTTTAAGTGTTTCTTAAAATTCCGTGCATGGGGGGTGGTTGCATTAGTGTAACTTATAGTTTAAAATTCTTTATCTATCATACTCTTCAAAAAAAGTCAGAAAATAGCTATATCTAAGTGTGTGGTTTTTGTAAAAATGAGTTATTTATATTTAATTTCTTATTTCATGAATAGAAGGATCAAATAATTTATACAAAGCAACCACAACAAAAATTCAAACCTTTATATTTATTACAAAAACACTTGCGTTTAAAAATACATGGGTATCGCGAAAAATAAAATTCCGAAAAAAGGCCTTTTTAAAAGTCAGTAAAACGATTTGGTACATTGCTTAAGAAAGTTTAAATAACTCCCTATTTAATTTAGCTAGATTTATGAAAGTTGTTCATATGTTTAGAAAATTTATATTGGTGTCCTTTCATTATTTAACTCTAGTGACAACATAAAGTTTAATTAAGTAGTCAGTATAATCAGAAATCCATTTAAAGCGATGCCAGAAGGCTAGAAGAGTTTATTAAATATGTTCAGAGAACATGTAAGCTCTCTCAAATTTCTCTTAATTCATCTAAATCCTAGCTTAGAGTTAAACAATAATGTCTTAGCTAACTGACTCAGTTGAACCGAGTGAGACATTTCTTGAACACAACGAATTTAGCTCCCATTATTCTATTATCAGGAGTTGTTTGTAATCAGTTTTATTACAAAAATCAAGTACAACAATTCACTAAAAATAACTATCAAGGATTTATCAGTTTTTCGGAATCATCTATGCCTCTTCTATTCCTTTAAATCCTAATTTGCACATCGCATCATTATAATTTATTCAATTCCTTACACATCTTATCTTCTTCTAATTTGTCTAATAATGTCTCATTTAGTTGGAAAGGTGTTGGAATTTTATGCAATTTAACCAATAAAAAGTGTCCAAGGTTAGTGAAGAGAAAATTGGGAATATTCTAACGTCACAAAGCCATTAAAATAAAATAAGATAAATTATTGGGGAAGTTGATAGATGTACATTGTTTTTGCGAATTATTTGAAATGTTTTTCTTATGCATTTAAAGTTGAAATACGAGATAGATGTTCATTATTGGGAAGAAAAATAAATATTTTCTTTTCTTCAAATACCTTTTAAAACATGTTCCAAATTTTTAAATTTGACAAGAAAATGGAAGCTCATATTTCCGATTAATTATTTTTATTTTTTATTACACATAAATGCAAATTTAAATGTATAAAGCAAATAAACTTAAATCGACTGATTATTATGCGTAAATTTAATCAATATAGAAATGAATGTGTAATGTGTCTTAAAGTACATTAGGTGTCGTGTTTTCAGGAGGCAAGATAGGGACTCAATTATATTTTAAATTCTTGATATAAATTCATTTCTTTGGAATTATTTTGTGCCTAATACAGAATTTAACTTTATTTAATTTTTCATTCTCTTCTTTAAATCCACCGTTTTTTTCGGTGAATGAAATGTGGTAATAGGAAACTTAAATGTAAGTTGCACCTATTAAGGAAATTTGATACTACTTTAAATGTGTACATGATAAAGCATTGAATTAAAAAAATATTTAATTTTTGAAGAATTATAAATTATTTCAAATTTTATTAGAGATTAACATGACTTTACAAAACATCATAGAAAGAAGGAATAAACTTTTCTAAAATTCTTTTTGAACTCTACCGAATATTATGTCTGAAAACAAAATCCTCTGTAACTAGTTTTATTGGAAACAGTAAATATAGCAAGCATGTTATAACAAGTGGACGTACGGATGGGAAGGAAGGGTACACATTTCTAAAACAATCACTTTATTAACAGATCAGCTACACATCTACAGAACAATCAAACTAGAAATCTATACTAAACAACCCCACTCATTCCCCCCTTTGGCTCCGCTACGCTTGGCTTCCGTACGCCTGGCTTTCTTGAAAGCTTACACTATAT
>BMAW01059683.1:61023-72129 GCA_019974015.1 Nephila pilipes | reverse complement strand
TAAATGTAATGCTTAGGTATAATTTTAATGAATTTAATAGGAAGAATTTTATGCACGATCTTTCCAGAAATTTAAAAGGAACTCTAAAAGTATCATCTTATACTTAAAAAATTCTATTTCGCACTGTCAAGCAATTTTTAATTGAGTTCCGTGCCCTTTAAAGAGTTTGAAAAATATGTATCCCATTTTTAATGAAACTGAACAATTGAAATAATCTGTAAAGTAGTTTTTTTTTCAATCTAAATGGTTTGCATTGTTTTTAACTTTATCTGCAAAGGGCTCTTGTTTTCATACAACCATAAAATATCGTCCTTGGCCCCTTTTCAAAATAACGTGTTACCTGCACGTAACTTGATTATTCTAATTTGATTTCTTCTAAGCAATCCACATTAGTTTTAGTTTGAATTACAGTTGCCTCATGAAAGTATTGGTATCAAGAAGTGAGATCAATATGTAAATATTTGTTTTATTTTCTTTTTATGGCAGTAATAATTACATTTAGCTTAAAATACATTTAATTCAATACTTTATCGTTTACTATGATTTTATATCTGAAAAAATGTTTTTGTTTGCTTCAATAATTTATCACTTGCTTTAGTTTTAAAATTTAATTGAATAATTCAATTTTTTATTGCATAAGCATGTGTTTTATTCTTTTTCTTATCAATAGATGGTATAGCTTTTGTTTGGTAGAATTGTTTATGTTTGAAATGCAACTGGATGTTGGCGGTGGAATATAAGAATGCTGTAATATACGTGGAAATAGTCGTTTTATTTTGAAGTCTTATATAATAATTCAAGATAAATCATTTTACGAGTAATAGTATTATCAGATAATATAAAACTTCTTAAAATCCAACATTGACGAATATTTGTGCAGAAGATTCGAGTAATATTTAAAAAAAAGCTTGTCACCTTTCGTGACTAAGTTTGTTCTTTACAAAACATTGTATAAAATTTTTTAGTATTTTTTTTATTATTTCATGTGAAAGGCTCCTCATTCGTATAATCTGAAAACTTTCAGGAAAACAGGAGGGTTGAAAATAAACAATGAAATATAAAATAAGAATTAATTCGTGAGACTGAATTTAAGAGAACTTTTTTAATAAGAATATGGGCCAATATGTTTCAGTTATATTTATATTTAGAATAGTTTGTTAATAAAGAAAACATTCATTTTTGCTTAACTTTGAAACATTATATATATTTGATGATGATATTGATAAGTTAAATGATTGAAATTATGACTAGAATTTGTTTCAATCTTAATAAACAGTTACGAAATTCCCGGGAACAATTTTAAATAAAGAAGTACGCTTATATACTCCTGGGGTGTGTACTTGAGTTTAAGAAACCTATGCAGTTCTGTCAATACGGGAAAGATTCTTTTTTGGCTAAGATAGCTACTGATCATATCTATTATAGCTTTGTAGAAAAAAAAAAGAGATGGAAATAACAATAAAACATATGCTTGAATATATTATTATTATTTGATTGAGTCGTACTGAATGATAAAAGTTTTAATCAATAAATCAATTCACTTGAGTAAATGATATTTCTTTGTAATATCTGGGAAATAACGCAGTAATTTGTATATTATTAATGTATTTAATTTCAAGTAAATGAAAAAAAATATATGTATTCATTTCCATCAATATATCACTTATTGGTACAGAAAAAAAAATGGGAATTTCGATTTTTGTAAATAAGGATTTTTAAAAACTTAAATTTTTTGAGTGAATTCCCAAGATATAATTATATGAATTAGTTACAAGTATACTATGAAACTTTCGTCTATTACTACAGTTACTTAAGTGGTCACTGTAGCCTAGTTGTCAAGATCGCAAACTCGCAGCTAGTGTTGTTTTCGTCGAGTCGAGGGTTTGAAATCTGATGCCACAATAGATTTCGTATGTAGTGGGGCTGAGGCACGTTAAATCTGGTCGAGTTTCTAAGTCCTCCCGTTTATGTAGTGAGGAAGTTCGTAGAGGGAGGCACCAGCTCAGGTGTACTCTTCATTATTTGACTTCGGTTCAAAATTACAACGTCCGTTGAGAATAGTCCTCATGTTACTTCTCAATGCGATGTTATACACAAGAATCACATTACATTTATATAGTTCAATAGTGATTTATTCCGTATAATATCAAAATATTTGACTAATAAATTAACCAGTATTACAATATTATTGTTGGGATGAGGATTGCATAATACGCCAAAGAATTAAATTCTCAAAGTACTTGAATATTTTTTTTAACAAGCATGGATGTTACGATAAGTATGAAAAAACAACTGAATATGAATATTAATTTTGAAAGGAAGCTCACATTTCAATAAATCACTTTTAATCCAGACCTTTTTCTGAAATATGCCAATATAGAATATGTCAGAGATACTATTGATTTACGAGATATATAATTTTCAAATATATATATACATACACTTATGTATATGTGTTTGTTATTCAATATTTTTTTTTTTTTAAAATTACGAATGAATAGATTATTCATGTTGATCAGTCTTTTTGCAAGTTTCTCTTTTATATTTGTAAACAATCACCTTGTTAAAGAAATTTGGTTCCTGATTTTAATTTCTCTGGAATATACGGAAGTTAGTGAAGTTTCTTAAGTAAAAATTTGAATATTCTTACAAACCAATTAGAATAATATCTAAGAGAACTTATTGATTTAGAGTCTTTGTCCTATTGTGTCAGAAGATTTCAGTCCGTAATAAGGTTCTAGATCAAAACGGCTGAAGAGTACTATTCATTCCCAAAATGGAACGAAAGAGAATTTTGGAATAGAAAATGTGAAGGATAACTGAAGCTTGAAAGATTATAATAACAAAGCTGTGAAAGTATCTTTTGAGATTTGAATTATAAATTGAAATTTCGGTACAATTAATATTGAATTGATAGGTATAGCAATAATTGGGTAAATGATTAAATATATTGTGAGTTTAATGATTAAACTGTACATTCATAAATCAATGCAAAAAAATACTGAAGCAGTTTCATCTTTCTGGAGCGAATTAAAGCTGGAATTCTCCTTTTGTAAATTTAATTTTTGTAACTTTATGTTCAAACATCCATTTCCTAAGAAATAAGTGTTATATTTACCAGGAAAATATGGGAGAAACTCGAAATTCTTAAAAGCAATAAATTTATAAAAAATTAGTCTGTTGCAAAATGCATTTTAATTACTTTGCGGCGGCTCTCTCCCACAAGTAGAATCTAATAGCAACAAGAGTAAAAGTGCCTATCAACTAGCCTAAATAAGAATATCTTTTGATACCAGTTGTCAAAGACGCAACATAAGGCAGATGTCTACTATCCACAGATTACTGGTCTATACCCATCCTCACAGTCATCTAGATCAATTGGCATCAATTGAAGCAGCGACTCAGAATTCGAACTCTAGAAGGCAGTACATCTCAGTCTAACACTACTGGTTGAATATACCTCTTTCTCAAAACTGTCTCAGTGTGTCTAACTAAAACATACGTTTTCTAATTTACGACTCGTGATATAAACGGCAACAACGCGTACGTGAAATAAATCCACCATTCAGATAGAGACTACCGATGGCGTTAATAGAAAACTTTCCAAATGACTCTTAGTACAATAAAAGAAGTACATCATATTCAGTAATGGCTGGTAAAATAACCTTCTCTAAATGTCGTTCATAATACCCTTCAATAGTGAAAAAAAATTTTCTGTATAGAAGAGGAGTGAGGATGATGCGGTCCTCTATTACTAACCTAAGCTAGTAACGACGGCAGTAAAAAGACCTAATAATAGGCTCAATCGGGCATTCATTTGTGGCTCAGTTGTCTAACGCGCATCGGACGTGTTTTCTGCATACTCGCATATAGGCAGTTCAAATCTTCCCCCTAAACAATCATGATCAACAGAATTAAACTGTGAACTTATTAAAACTAATCATAACATTAGTTAAAAGTTATCAAAATCATCAATGATTATAAAAATAGTTTTCATCATCAATAATACTTTTATATTATATAGTGTTATTGCTACTCGAAATTTTTTTTATTGTCTTCCCTGCAGAGCCACTATTATGGTTGGAAAGATAGTCGTACAATCAAGCTTAAGAGGAGCCTGACGGTAATGCTGAATAAGTAGGGAGTGAGGTTGTAGATTAATTTGGTGCCTTATGTCACCAAATGCCTCATTTGACAATGAACTAGGTACTTAAGACGAAAATAAAAATCTCAACGATAATCTTTAGTAGGTATATGCATGAACAAATGTGTATATCATTTAGTGTAAGTTAGTATATGTCCTAATGTGATATTGCAATTACGCGATTGTGTGAACTACTCTTATTAATTTGTGCTATGGTAGATTTATGTATTCGTGTTAACCGTTTCCTATTAAAAGGTAGTTATTGTATCTACTAGAGTTTAAGAACAAAAATTTATATTTATTCTGAAAGATTGCTGATTAATTGGCGGTCTTTTCCAGTACTGTGAAAGCTGATGAAATGCCTAAAATTATATTATGAAAGTGAAATTTTTGCAACTTTTTAAAAAGTTTTTAGAGAAATAAAGCACATGGGTAAATTATTTCATTCTCAAAAAATAACTTTTCTGTATCAAATTTCTCAATAATTGTATCCAATAATTCCTTTTGAGTTGAAAGCAAATCCAATTAAAAAGGAACATGGAAAAGGAAGAACGTATTCATATTGATTAAACGAATTCCTTTTTAATCAGTTGTCTTAAAGACCTTTGTAGAAAGACGAGAATCTAGCATAAAAGGGATTTTTTTCAAAAAAGATTTCTGTTACAGAACAATAAAGGGAATTCTTCTTTAATGTTCATCCCTAGTTAAATATATTATTTTTATGTCTAATATTCTTCTGCTTAAAGAACATTTTATTAATTATAATGATGAATTAGTTCATATTCTAAAAGGATTATTAAATTGTTAGTAAATTGATCAATCATTATTGATTTGCAAAATATATTCTAATTTATTCGGAGGAATCAAAAAGAACTGATAAACATCTGCTGTGTTATCGTTATCAACCATCTTTTGTACTTTTAACGACGTAATATTTCTTACAATATTTATACCACTGAAGTTGTTGCTATTTATTATGTTATATTATTTTATGAGCTCAGAAATTTTTCGTATATTCTGCCTATAGCATGAGTGTCAGAAAAGTCGGAAAATTTTGACGATCAAGGTCACGCTGTGGCAAGGAAGTCAAACTTCTTTCTATCACAAACGAATTTTTTACAAGTAAAAATTACGCTGAATGAACTGTATGTAATTATGATGGTAGTTTTCTTTTCCCTTTTTTTAGCAGGAGTATTGTTCCTCATAATTTGCATCTTAGTGTTAATGCGGTTCATAATGACATTTCATATGTTATATAACATTTGCATATTAATAACATCATTACATATTAAGTAGCTCATTTTATATCTTTTGTATCTTTTTGATACTCGCATGCCAATATCCACTTTTCTTATAAACGCGGAAGTTCTTTTGTCACTCTTTTTTCGTTTAGTTTTACTACCATTGGTTTCGATAAAGGCATAATGAAAGCAACGACGTAAATAAATAAATAATCCTTGACACAAAATAATAACATTTTTAATAAAAATCAATCTTTTACCGAATGATAGCTTACCAGCCATAGAATAACTGTACAAATTAATAAGCATACATTAAATAATTTTTTTTCATGTTCTTTGAAAGAGGGGAATATTTAATGTTAGGCTTACCAAACAAGGCAGTAGACAAGTAATGACGTAGTACGTATTATTTTATTATATTTCCTGCGTTTGTGGGGTAAATGATGCATCTATTTAACATAATTCAGTGTCGAATATTGAGGTTCGTTATCAATAATGAAGTGTAATTAAATAATTAAAAAAATTAAGCTACGTTGGTTTTAGAGAAATTTTTGTTGAATACTATTATACTTGCTGAGCTGCCCCAAAGATATTCCCTCCGAGCCGCGAGATACTGAGTATTGTTCTACGAAAGTATTCTTAACTTCTTGACCTGACCCTTTTACAGAATAGCATGTTTAAATTTAATACATTTATTTAAATCATATAATCTTTGCAACCTTTTTTTTTATTAATCTATTTGAAACATATCTTTACAAGTAAAGGAAACCCTCAGAAATTAGTTTGCTTTTTGCACAATTTCATGCACAAAAAGAGTTAATTGAAATATTGAATATTAGCGTCTGAAGACGAAATATGAAGAATTTTAGACAAAAAACGGTGTAAAATATCGGGGAAAAAAGTCTTTATTGAAGGATAAAAGCCCTTTTATGGTTCATTTAAGATATTAATTACTTACTTTTTGCATCGTTTTTATGTAATATTTGTAAGGTTTCGTTTCATTATGCTAATATTTGTAAGGTTTCGTTTCATTATGCTAATATTTAGTTATGTGTTTAATTTTAATATTTTGGAGTCTGTTTATCAATTCTGAATACAGCCCTTATATTCATCATTGTATATCACAGTTTTCTGGTTATTAAATGTTTTTTAATATTGGCGCAGCATAGCCAAATTTCCCTTTTGTGCTATATAACACAGCAATCACCCATTCACTGAACTAATTATTTTTTTTTTCAAAATGCAGCTCTCACAAAGAAATCTTTTACCTTAAGAAAGCAATTTTTTTCCTGGATATTCATTTTCTTATATTATTACGAGGAAAATGTGAATTTATCCACTAAAATAATAATAATAAAAATTAATGTTATTTGTATGTTTAAGCTGTAACTTCTACAGAGGCGAATTTCTGTTTGAACAAAATGGACAAAAAACTAATACTGAATAGCATCAAAAAAGTAAAATAAGTGCTACCTATCTTATTCATAATCCATATTTCAAGAAATGAAAGAAAAAAACTGCATACAATATCTTAAATTGCTCTAAAAGAAAATGCAAATGTCACAATCATAACTAAATCTACTGATCTTGAAAGAGTGCAACTTATTTATTTTTTCTTCATGGATTAAGAATTTTAATCAGCTATTTTAGATTCCTTGAAATATTGACTCCCTTTTCGCATACTAAATGAAAATGAAACGACCAAATTACATTGCAAATACTTCTAATGCTTTGCTGTATACGTGAATTGCATAGTTCTTTTTCCATTTTAATTAACCTCCGTTGGGCGTCTGTTTTTTCAGGCAGTTTTTGATTAAATCATTCCATTTTTCTTAACCTAATAGTGTTTAAATGTGGCTGTTAACTGATGAATTCAATTCCTGCATAAGGAATCGCGAATTTAATTACTTTTGTTTGGCGTGAAAGCAATGGACGTGATAGGAAAAGGAGATGAAGCAACATTTAATGATTTCAAATGAAAAAAAAAAAAAAAAAGAATGTTAATGGAAATAAATAATGGTTTCCAATTTACGCCAATAATAGAAATAACATAAATAAATAGTTCTTCTTTTATATTGTGCTGAAAAAAAAGACGAACATACAGTGCTATTACGCAATATTTATTGCTTGTCTATCAATATCTTTTTGATGCTTGTGAATACTGTTACTTTCATGCGATTCGAAGAAACTAAAAATAGAACATTTTTAAAGTACACATTTTAATATTCTTAAGTAAATTTTAAATTGTTTTTTTTTAAGTAAAGATATTTCTTTTGTTACAACTTCCGATTCTTAGAAAAACTGTAATCAAGTTACGTGATTCAAAAGTTGTGCATCATTATAGTGCTACGATCCTGAAATGATGCTTCCCTGCATCGTTACTCATAAAAAGGAGGAAAGACATTTGCAGAAATTTCATCCGTTCGTCAAGGAAAGTACCCCTTAACCTTGACGATGAATTTGACTATCATTTTGGCGATTTTGGTGACAAAAAGAGGTTCTAGAAAATGCTGTAATCTTAGCGATATCTTAACTAGGAAAAAACTTGGATTTTTTTTTGAATTTTCTCTGTCACGCTTGTCCGGAATGGCTATAAATAAGAGAGATGCAAAGTCAAAGGGAATAGATAAGGTGATTGAAGGTAGTCGAATCTGGTTGAGTGGATCTGCCTAAGAATCGTGGCCGAGTGAATCTACCAGGAACTGTTGGACTCTGTTTGAAGTGTACATTATTACAGAGGAGATTTGTCTGCAGTGCTAACTAGTAAGCTGCTGAGCTGAATGTCAGCAAAAGTGCAAGTTATTGAAAATGCTGCTTTGTATATGTGTTCCTGATATGCGAAGTGCTGTATTTGTTCCTGTTGAGTAGTTAATACGTAAAGTATTGTGTTTCCTGATTGTGGTAATAATTTCTCCGAGTGTTTCTACCAATGTTCGTCTTGAATATTTGTGAATAAAGTGTCCTCTGCCATTATTCATCATGTAGGACTGATTTCGCTCGTACATGCTCTTATGAAAATTTTTGTAACCATAGGGGAATATTATAGCTGTTATTTACGAGATAGAACAAATTTAATAATTCTACCAAACAAATATTTTTCCATAAATGTGTATGTAATATTTTTAAATTATGTTGGAACAACTTATTTTATAAATTGGGAGAGTTTTTTGCTAAATGTATCATAATCGAAACAGAGTGCAAAAATTAACAATTACCTCGAATAAAATTTAAAATTTTCTTCTTCTTCTTTTTTAATTTAAAAGTTCTACATATGTGGTATAGTAAAAAATCATGAGGTAGAAGATATTAAACAGACTATACTTAATGAATAACTAAAGTATTTTCAAAAATTATTAAGACATTCTTTCTACTGCGATATTAATTGTAGAGCCTCTGTAAAAGTCTTCAGTTGCTGTTTGAATCAATTGCATGACTCTTTGACGTCATCATGCATTTAAAATTTTGTTCTTTTTGAGCCTTTAAGTGCTTTTTTTTAGTACACTGAAAATGTAGAAGTTGCAGGAGGACAGATCTGGATTATAAGGGGGTGGAGGCAGTTTTGAATTTCCCCCTTGAACCCCTTAAAAGTTCCTTTGTTGCGCTGACTATATGGTCTAACGTTTTCGGACAACAGGATGGTACCACAATAAATTTTGTTGGGGCATTTAAATTTGACTACTTTCCTGAACTTTGCTGACGTTTAACAATGCCACTGAGTATTGACTGTAACTTTATTCATCAAGGACTTGACAAGAGGCGGTCCCTTGCTGTTGGCGCATGCGCCAATACTGCCTCTTCATAATAGCAAAAGACAGTTCACCGTTAAGGAAGAAGGACATGAGCAATTACATGGGACTCTAAATCGAAGCTCACAATTCAATAATTTAATTTAAACATATACCTATTTATAACTGCTGCATATTGTCAACACAGTGTACAAAATTTATGTCATGTGTTGTGAACAAAATAATGAGAAAAGGAGCAACCATAGCTGTTCCATTATTTAAATAATTTATGAATCAAATATAATATACTTGCTGTCGAAGAAGAAACGAAATGAACGGACTCAACTGCTGCTCGGTTAGTATCCTTTTCTGACGTGTGATGCTGTCCTGCAAATGAACAATAATAATCTCGAATCGTTTTCATCACATCTGGAACTACATTTAAAACATGTTTTCTTTCTTTTAAACATCATAATTTTGGTTCTATGTCTTCTGCTTCAATATTTGTTGACTGTACTTAATATTATACGGCAGATAAAGTAAAATCAACCATTAGCATAAATATTTGATCATTTTCAAAGTCTTGAACACTACATTTTTCACCATTATCTGAAAGACATGCTATCGCTAGCAATTTCAGTAATTTTAAGATTTTGAATTGTTTTAATTTTGAAAAAAATTGAAATGAATTGATCTAGATGTCAGTTTTTTTATATGTTCTAAAGTATGCTTCGTATTGCTGGAATAGTTTACAATTTTACCTCTTGAATAGCACAAATATCCTTCAAGATCTCGAATGTCAATTGAAATCGATGAAAATGACAAATGCAATTTTAAGACAATCCAAATATTTTAATATTTTTCACAAAGGAAAAACATTTATAGGTTGTTCTGAGAAAAAGAAAAGTATATAAGATTTATTTTATTATGATCACCGCCAAAGTGAAAAATATAAAACTAAGTATTATTTTTAAATGTTGAAAGTTTTATGGCTTTTCTCAGTACAAAACATCATTTATATAATTGGGATGACTACGACAGATTATCTATAGCGGAAAAGGTTTTCCACTTTCAAGAATTTGCAAAATATAATTATATTTCAGTGAATCTTGAAATTAAATTTCATTTCGTCAAATTATTCTAAACATTTAATGCCTTTTTATTATACTAACGTTTATTTCATATATTTTGGTGATGAAGTTAGAATAAAATTCATTAATAACATGAACGTTAAAACCTGGCACTGTGTATCACTGATTTTGTAGATCCTTGTTTTCAAATAAAAGAAATAAAATTTATCAATTTCTTTCGTAAAGTTCTTTTACTTACTTTGCAAATATTAGACACATTCTTTTAAAATTAAATAGATCATGAATTCATTATTTGATCATTAAACGCTTATCAAACTAACATTTTATTACAATTATGAATTTGTAAAAAATTTTATTAAAATAAAGTAATGGGAATCTGTTCTTACTACTATGAATAAACTTTATTAAACAATGTCGAGACATTTTACGTATAAATTTCTTTGAAGAACCTTTACTTAAATATTAACATATCTATTTTTTCATAAGTAAATGTAATAATTTTAAAAACTTCTAAAGACATTTCTTAAAAAATACTGATTGCTAAAATATATAACAAATGAATATAGTTAATAATTGTCTCATTCAATTAATAATTACTACTTTATTAATAATAATTATCAATCTTCCTACCTTTTATGGAATAAAGTCATTATTTCCCGATATTTTAAGAAATACAGAATTACCTCTGGTAAGAAACACCTCCGAATGTGTACATCTCTATTTAAAGGATAATTCTTTTAATCTTATTCCTTTGAATAGTATACGTATTTTCCTCTTATTAAAGGACACCTCTATTTAAGGCACAAAATGTATGTCGATTGGTGTCCCTTGTAGAGAGGTATTGCAGCATATATTTTGATCAGTTTATAGTTCTAAGTGTGTAAAATTCATTATTATGGAACAGA
>BMAW01059683.1:10527-49002 GCA_019974015.1 Nephila pilipes | reverse complement strand
GTAATAGAATAGAATGATTAAGTAATAGAATAGAATTTTATTGTGTAATAGAATAGAATGATCAAGTAATAGAATAGAATGATCAAGTAATAGAATAGAATTTTATTGTGTAATGGAATAGAATGATCAAGTAATAGAATTTTCATGTAATATAACAGATTTATCTTGTAATAGAATAGGATTATACCATTTTATAGAATTATGAGAGAAAAGAAATTTTCACGTAATAAAATTATCATAAATAATAATATCATATAATCAAAAAAAATTCTTCTTAGCTCATCTTATTCGAATTTTCTAAGATTTTGGCCACATATTTATCTAAGAGTAATTTGTAACAAAATTTAATTTTATAATATTGTTTTTCTGTTAATTAAATTGGGAACAATAGTCTTCTTTTGTCGATGAATTTTTTCTAATTTCTAATACCTTAGGAAATTAATATATTCTTGAGCTTGCTTGTATAAAAAAGATGTGCTTGGAAATTAAATAGCTATTTTAAAATTTCAAACAAAAATTGTTATTAAAAAGATACATTTAGTTGCACATTAATTTAAGAACAATTTCGGTAAAATATGATCTGTTAATATGAATTAATGTTTTTATATTTTGAAATTCATCACTAGCAGCTTGCTGGTAATATTTTTTGAGATCAAAATTATTAACTAAAGGTTCAGTAAAGCAGTTAAAAATGACGTTTGAATTCAGCAATTAGAATACATTATTGAATAAATAAAAATTGTCTTTTTTTGAAGATGCATAAAATTGTAATAAAATTAACAAGGCTCTTTCTTGAAGTCTAATGATTTAAATATGTAACATAAAGCGACTTATTTATTAAAAAAGTAATTTAAGTATTTACAGATACCGATTTCTACCTAAAGATGGGTATGAATTTCTCGAAAATAAACTTTATTTTCAAAGGAACTTGTGTTCAATTTAATCATGAAGCGGGGTGAATGAACGTTAAATCTCCCAATGGCATGGCGTAGAAGATTGGAGAGAGAGATGCCAGCTTAGGTGTCCTTCTCGTCACTCGATCGAAGCTCAGTATTGCGATGTCCATCACCAATAGTCCTCGTTTTCTTCTCAGTGTGGCGTTAACATACAATCACATTACAACTGATAAAATCTGTAGTATAAAAAAAAAAACGTTTGTATCATTTTGAATTAATTTTTTTCGGAATTATAAAGAAAAGCTTCGCAGATTTCTATAATGTTGTAAACACTGATAATAAGCACAAAATACTGATAATACGTTAATGTATTCTTAGATTCTCTTGACACTACATTTGTTTACTGTCCATTTTCATTACTTTCCGACTTACGTGATGATTTGGACACTATTTCTAGTTTTTCAACAAGTAAAGTTAGTTCTATAAAGCAGTTCGATTCTAAATATTATATTAAATTGCTACTGTATGCATAATTTTTTTCCCTTCTTAATACTATCTTTCAATAAGTACAAAAGGGTAACAAAGTCGACTGTCAAAGCACCACCTGAACTCTTGTCACGTCTCTTGGACACCTTTTAGAGGCAGAGGAAGAAATTTTGCGCACAAAAGAGTGTTAGACTACGAATACAAGAGCTTTCATTTACGATAAAGAGAATAAAGATGCCACATATTGTCGCTGGGCGATTCTATAGACCTTAAGTGAAGTGTTGGAACCCAATCTTTTGTTCCAACTTTTTCCGTCAGTCACGATACTTTCTCCCCCTGTTCCAATCAACCTTACAAGAAAAGAAGAAATAAGAAAGAAAATATTTCAGACTTATAGTGCAATGTATTTTTTCCTTCTTGATTTTAATCTGATGTGAATGGCATAAATGTCTCGCATGAAACAAGTAGTGAAATTCTACTTTTATTATTTTCATTGTTCTTTTTTTGTGTCTCCTTCTTTTCTTGAGTGTCAAGCCCTGCATTGCAAGGGAACTTGGATAAAGAAATATAACAATGAATACTGCAATGGTGCGGTTTTAGAAAGAGAATACTGAAAATGTAGTCATACATTTTAAACAGGACAGTAATTTTTATTTTAAATAAGATGAACTTTCCATTTCAATGATGATTTAACAATTACGTGCTAAAGGAAGTACTTAATTATGTCACTATTCATAAAATAACAAACAGAAAAATTCGTATTTCCTTAAAAACTTGATTTAGCTTTGAATTATTGTTACAGTGGAAGCTACATGAATGTTAGAACTTATAATTTTGAGTCGAGATCAAGTGACGCTAACGATAATGATTTCTTTTAGTAAGAATTACAATCTTAATTTCTTACGATGTGTACGTTCATTTGCGAATATAAACATAATATATAAATATATTCAAATATTAAACTAACATATTCGTTATTAAGGACATATAGATATTTCTTTCGATAATTCTTTGTAGAAATTGAGGACGGTATACTAAAAGTACTCAAAAAGTATTTACACATAGTTAATTTTAGAATTTAGGACTTTTTTTTCAAATGAATATCACTCTCTAGAGATTCATTGTCAGTTTTATCATAACGGTGATGTACAAAATTTGAGAATAAGTTAACATTTCAGTTTTTTGTTCTTTTCTACTCGCAGTTTAAAGAACGAGACGAAACCAATACTGATTCGAAATTAAGACTTCTGAAGAAGTAAAAGCAAAAATCAATTTTAAGGAAGCAATATACGTTAAGAAATACATGTTATTCAAAGTCCATTAATACTACATTATTGATAATGGATATGAGATAAATCAGTGCTTCATCTTTTAAAAGAGTGAGCATATTACTTAAATCAAAATTTAAATTTCCTCTAAATTTTTCCATAAGATCACCATGAAGCATATTGGAATGAAAAACTTTAAATCTCGCCGTTTCAAGAACAAAACATATATTGATTTTTCAGCAATTCAAATTCTAGTTCAGTAATTTCAAGTAAAAGTAGAATGTTTATTTATCGAATTTTCATTCCCTAAAACTTAAAAATGATTTTCAAATTTTCGGATAATCTACTGAGACTGAAAACATAAAAGTAAAATTTGTTTCATTTTTTCCCCATATGCGAGGAATTTGATAACTATTAAGAGTTGACACATCAAAACATGTCTTAAAATGGCAAATTTCTCTACTTTTTAATTTTTTTGGGCATTTCGAACCATAGTTTCCCTTTTTAACTAAGCAACCCTTCTCCATGGCTCCAGATTCTTATCCGATCATCATGGTGTTGCAGGAAGAAGAATGGCTCATCTGTGAAGACAATATCGAGCCATTCATTTATTCATATCCACCGTTCAATGCACCGTGACAAACAAGAGACAAAAAAGTAAGAGCAGAAATGTATGCTTTACAGATATTTCACTGTGTTGCATGAGTCGAATCGTAAGTGCGTCCACAATTGCTTTGCGGTAGACAATGTTTGATATAATATGGTTCCTGAAGCAGCAGAGCAATCTATAACAGTCATACACAAAACATGCCTGTCATAATGTATAATGGTGTGGCGAGGTGGGTGCAATTAGTAACGTCGGTCATTGTTTATCTCTTGAAAGCATTGATTACAGATCCGTAGCACTTTTCCTTGTTACGTCGTGCTCGATCATTGATTTCTTGGAAGGATGATCCGCGTCAGATGATTCACTACAGGCAAGAATCCTGCATCGCTCGAAATCAGAAGCGTGTTTGAATGATGCCCGTGTTTGTCATTGAAAATTCGTGTTCTACCATTTTACTGAAACTGTTCACGCAAGCCATCCTCACGGAAAAATCCAGTTTTTCAAAATAGCATTCTGGTTTTCCTTTACATAGCGATTGTTGGTGGCACTTCAGATGCTTATAATGTGTGTCTGCTCTGAAATGATAATCGCTTGCATATCCTGTTACAATATGTGCGCTAAAATTTTCGCGCTGTTTGGATTTTGGGTGGCCAACAGTGTATATGGATAGAATAAATAGGCAAAAAAAAATGAAATGACTTCGATTTAAGATCAAATTACATATTTATTCCAAAGTTCAATCAATTGTAAAGTGAGGAAGCCAATAAGGCTTTGGTTCTCTTTTTCTTTGGATATAAGCTATTATCTAGCTTGACATTGACGAATAAAAGTTCAAGATGGTGTTCTGCAGGATGTATAGTTATTTTTTTTAATTATAAGGCTAAAAAGACAGCATTCTGGGATTGTTGTGCACACCTTCCCTTTTAGGTATAAAATAGGCTCTTTGGGGAACAAATTTAAGCAATCTAATCTGCCAACGGAGTGTTTGGCAAGATTAAAGCAGTCCACAGCAAGCAGTACAATGTGCATGGAAGAAGGCGGGGGGAAGACAACGGATCTTCTAGTTTTGTTTTCATACAACTGTGTTGTTCATGTACCACAACTAACAAAAAAAGGGACCATGTTATAAGAGGAAATAGCACTCAAGACCATAATGTCCAGTTATAGGCTAATGTGACATGTTATAGTAAAGGACAATATCCTTACGCTGTCCTAGACATCTCTATGAAGCCTGAGTTGGGTGGGCTTAAAGACGCAATTGGAAACTGGCGTGATCTGTAAGAGTGCGAACGTGGACTCTGCACTCTCAGAAGTATGTCATTAGTTCTTCTAGTAATTTGAGTACGGTGGTTGAATCCAGTGATAGGATAGTCAATTTGACAATAACTGTGTTTGGAAATTCTTTTGCGGCCCAAGATCGACCATCCACGTTTTGATGCTGTATTATGCCTTTACTCATCCACTCTTGCCAACATCGTCTAAAGGTAGCATTGCTTCGGCTCAAATGGTGAATGATCATTAGATTTGTCTAACCAGACTTTTTCAGTCCTATGCCATGACTTAACTCAATCTCTAATGGATGCTAGTGATGGACACGATTACTTGGGAGAGGCATCGGTACAGTCAAGTAATGTCTCACACAGCAGAGATCAAGAAAAAAAATCAAGAAAAACTCTGTACGAGTACATCTGTTGAATTCTCATATCTGAAAATGCACTGGAGTTTTGGCTATACATTAATTAGACACCAGAGTTTAATCATTTGTATACATGAATGTCGTTTTTTTCTCAGTTGGTCGTTTTTTATGTTCTACAATGTGTTTAGATAATTGTATAAAAATATACAAAATGGATACAATCATTATTTGTTAATTGTGAAACTAAAATAATAACGAGTTATTTGTTTCGATTTTTTTTAAGTTGATGGAATAATGTTATATATTATTTCTTTTTCTGAAAACTCAGATTATATTACGTTATCATGACTATAATAAGAGCCGAGTTTCCATCTGATAGTAGAAAAATAAATTCATTCTTATTTTTAAGATTAAACTAAAGACTTTTAGACAGCAGAGTTCTTTCGAAAAATGGACAAAATAAATGTAAGAATACACATTTGAATAACAAAAGAAAAAAGAAGGCATGAGCTATTTATCTTGATTAAATTCTAGAAAAAAAAAGTATCCTCATTTTAATTACTAAATTGTTTTATTCGAAAAGAAAAATCTGTTCACCAAACTTAAGTAAGTATATTGAATACACATAAAACTAAACTTTCTTCTTCTTTTTTTAGAAACGTTTAAATTTTCAAAAAACTATATATTTGCAATTTATCCTGAATTTACTTACACGCCAAAATTATATCTACTTAACATTATATATAATTATATACGCTTTCAGCAAAAGTTGAAGGCGCGCCAGAAGGAGTCGTCAAAATGAAAGAAATTTTACATACATAATGACTACCTTGATATTAGTAAATGATTAGAAAATCAAAGAAAAAGGATCATTTATTTCAAAGAAAAAGGCAAAAGAACGGAGGATTTAATACCCTGTTGAACCCTCTGTAGCGCGAATGCACGATGCGATACGATTGGGCATTGAAGCATACAAGTTCTGTATAATGTCTTGAGACATTTCGTTCCATATTTGCTGTACTCTTGCCTCTAGTTCGTTCAAACTCATGGGATGCCAAAATGATTCCAGATATGCTCGTTTGGAGACAAATCTGGTGATTGGGCAGGCCGAGGAAGGGTAGTAACAATGCGGAGACAGTCTTGTGACACCCTTGCCGTGTGAGGCCGAGCATTGTCCTGTTGAAAAATGGCTCCTGGAAGCCGTTGAATGAGTGGCGACACATGTGGTTGCAGAATGTCCTGGACATGCCGCTGGGCTGTCATGGTGCCACGGATCAATACTAGGGGTGATCTTGTATTGTAGGCAAAGGCACCTCATACCATCACACCAGCTGTGAGAGCGGTGTGTCGCTGTAAAGCAAAGACAGGATTGAGGCGTTCACCACGGGGTCTCCCGACACGAACACAATTGTAGTCAATGCTGAGATTGAATCTGGATTCGTCGCTAAAAACGATCTAGTTCCATTCCGCTGCAGTCCAGTTTCCTCGTGCGCGGCACCACTCCAAACGGAGGCGTCGATGGTTGGGCGTCAAGGGCAGCACACGTAATGGGCGTGAAGGGCAGCACACGTAATGGGCGTCACGACCCCAAATGTTCTTCAGCCAGGCTCCTTTGCATGGTTCGATAAGACACAGGGGTCCCTAGTGAAGGTGCTACCTGTGCCTGGATGGCGGCCGATGAAGCAGTTGGTTGTACGCGTGCATTTCTTACGATGTGGCGGTCTTCTCGACGACTGGTCTGTCGAGGGCGTCCTGAGCCTGGTCTTAGTGTAAATGACATCTCTCGGATCCACTGGTCCCAACACCTCCTCACAACATTATCAGAGTGGCCTAATTGACGATCTACTCGCCTAGCTGACCACCCAGCTTCCATCATGCCAATGATTCTCCCCCTCTCAAACTGCTACAATTGCTCATATTGTCTTCGAAAACGGCGTAATGGCATGTCTACCTCAGCTCTTCCTTTGTAAACGATTCAGCACACTCAAACAAGCTTTCGTTACCTGTTTTATACTCCCCGGAGAACGACGTTAAATGCCCTCTACCGGCTATACGTAATGCGCCATCACGCTGCATTTCTAATCATTTGCATATCTCCCCGACATGTGCCTTCATGTCAAGTTTCGTTACGATTCCGCAATTATTTCTTGGTGCGCTAATTTTTTTTGTCCATGAGTATATATATATATGATGCACCCACGTGATCACCTTTTTAATTTATTTTCTGTTTTTAATTTATTCTAAAACACCCAAACAATCTATTCCCGAATCATTCCAACTTTAACTTTTAATCCAGAATTTTCTAATCATAAATCACGTTATGTCAATATAAAAGCTCTCGAGATTGTGGAACACCACAGCCTCTTTTTCTCCTTTCTTCTGCTCAGTTTGCATGCGCGGCTTTTTGTTATAGTGATTTGTCGTTTCTATTGTGATGTTCGCGTGTTAATATGAATAAAATACGCGAATCTGCAAAATGGCTAAATTCTTCGGAGAATTATCACAACGATATTCACAATTAAAAAGAGATTTTAATGTTTTAAGCGGTATATAAGTTGACGCAATTCTTACTCACTCACGCATATATATTTGAGGATTAGTGGTAGTTGTGTCTAGGGGTATATATGATAAGAAGTACTTATTCACAAAGACAAACGTTTCATGGGACATAATTATACATATGACAATTACAAATGTAATTGTGAAGATACTACAATAAGACTTTAGCACCAATGTGCTTCACAAGCATATAATTCCAGTAAAAAAGAACTTTTTTGCAGACTCCAGCTTTCTTCGAATCAGTTTCCGAGTCGTGTCTCCAAGTTTTCTCCTTGTGGCTTTCCAGACACGTCTCTTCAGTCAAGACTATCCAAGTCCGTTCCCGATGGCTCCCAAGTCCCGTCTTCCCGTTCTTCTTCGCCTATACTTTTACCTCGCGCACAACGCCGTCTATTCAATGTTCTAATTCGTCGTCTGCGAGCGCGCGCACTCACTCACTCCCTCCCTCCCTCCCTCCCTCACTCACTCACTCACTTTTTCTTAAAATATTACTTTTTCAATATATTCAGAACAATAACACATTTCCGTATGTGTGCACTGGACAATCCTTTTTCTTTTCAAATTAGCCTTTGTTTGGTGCCCTTTCATCACGTAATTTCCAATTTAATCCTTCCTTTTTTTCTTAATCTAAAATTACAACTAAGACACCTTCTAAGTGATGAATTCAAATCTTACGAAGGGAATCCCGATTTTAATTATTTTTTGTGTGCATAAAATACAGGACGTGATAAGTAAGCAGAGGAAGCTTCTTTTAATGGTTTTGGAAAAAAAAGTCAAGTAATGGAGCCAACTAATGGCTTCCAATTCACACCACTAATGGAAGTAACTTAATTAAAGAGCTCCGCTTCTTTGTGGCGCTGAATATAGATAAGAACATGTAGTGTTTTTACGCAATAGCAGTTGTTCTGATATTCCATAATAGAGTAAATGCTATGGATTTTGAATTATCGGAAACAATTAAAATGTATCACTTTTACGATTAATATTCTAACTCTTATGAATAAAATTTTCCGCAAACTGTCAGGAACAAAAGGAATATTGTATGAGAAAATGTATCAGAAAGAGAAATACTATTGAATTTAACATTTTAAATGCTATAAAAAAGATTAAAATACAGCCATTGATTAAAAGTGTTTTAGCTTCGCAAGTGGACAAAAAATTTAGAAAGAATAATCTTTGTTCGACCAATATTTAGAAAAACTACAGAAACGTAGATGATATTAAAATCTATGATAGATTAAATATCGCAGAAGAAGTTCAAATGACTCTTATGTTTCATATGTAAGTGTGAAATTTTCATTATCTTTTTAGACAATGCTTATAATTTATTCGGAATACGCAGAATAAACTAAAAAGAAACATTATGTTATGCAAAACTGAGCCCCCCCAAAAAGAGCACGAATAAATTCAGAGACTCTAATTTCTTTGTTATTAAAATATTTCCTATCATATAGTTATTAAATATCCGAAGCATTGTATTAAAATGTAATGAAATATAAATTTGAGAGGAATATTATATTTTGTTGAAATACGTATTTGTCGTTATTTAAGAGTTGAATTATTTGTAAATAAAACTTTTTTCTGTAATTTGTTCTCTCCCTCTCTATATATGTATATATAACACATCAATCAATAACTCCCGAGACTAACCCAGAGATGGCGCTCGTAGTAAACCAGTAACCAGATCTTTCTAGAGTACTAACCTTTGCTTGAAACGTGTCAAAATTTTAAGTCGATCGGACCAGAAAAAGCTGAGTTATCGAGGTTGGAGTAAAGTCGTTTTGTAGTTTGTTTAAAAAATGGAAAAAACCGAGTTTCGTGTTCTGATAAAACATTGTTTTTTAATGGGTAAAAACACCGTGCAAGCGAAACAATGGATGAAAAATGTTACCCGGACTCTTGTCCATCAAAAGCAACGATTTGTCGGTGGTTTGCCGAGTTTAAACGTGGTCGTACCGACACAAATGACGCGGAACGCTCGGGTAGACCTGTGGAAGCCGTTACACCGGAAAATGTGAGTGAAGTGACAAAAATTATAATGAAAGATCGTAAAGTGAAGCTCCGTGAGATTGCTGAGATGACACAGATATCATATGGAAGTGTATTTACTATCCTTCATGAAAAATTGAGCATGAAAAAGGTTTTTTCCAAGTGGGTGCCGCGATTGCTTTCGATGGAACAAAAACAGCAACGAGTCGATGATTCAGAAAGCTGTTTATCGCTTTTTACTTGCAACAAAAAAGATTTCTTGCGAAAAAAAAAGAAAAAAAGAAAAAGATTTAGAAAAGCGTTGGAACGATTGTATCACCCTAAAAGGTGATTAACAAAAGATGTTATGTTGATGAATAAAAAAAAATTTTGCAAAAAAAATGTTGTTTTCAATGTTAGTCTCGGGAGTTATTGATTGATCTGTTATATATATATATATATATATATATATATAAGTAGATGATGGGGTGTTAAAATGGCACATCCCGAATCTACGATGGTGCTCTTACGCAAAGGGCTGGTTGTCTATGGAGGGGGGGAAATTCCATTGCCTGATTCTATTGGTGATGTTGTATCAATTCAATGATGAGGCTCGACTTATTTTACTACATTTATTATTTGGAGAGATGAAGAAGGAAAAATATTTACAAAAGGAGATGACGAATTGACCAGTTCATCGGAGCAAAATAGATAGCTGCCTCTTTTAACCCATATCGGCCTAGGGAGCTGGAATGCGCTCTGGCATTCGGAGTTTACTTCCGAAGAAGAAGAGAAACGGAAAGTGGAGGAAAGAGAGCGAGAACGAAAGGCCATTCAGTTTTGTTCTGGAATAGGTGGCGCTGCATATGCTATCACATGACGCTGATTCGTGGTGCCATTTATCGAGCCTCTGAGGAACTGGTTTTACAGTACATTGGAAAATAAAATTAATTCTTTCATAATTAGCTGGAAAATCCTACACCCACCCACCCACCCACCCACACCCAAACTCTAAGCTTCCTTTAAGACATGGGTATTTCCAGCCGTCCACTCCCTGGCTTGTCTTTAAGCTTGCCGAACCCTTCCTCGAATAGCTTGTTCGTCGGATATCTCCTTCATACAGGAAAAGTGAGAACTGATTAAAAGTGTGCGAAAGCAACCTATAATGTTTTCAATTTAAGCAGTCAGTTTTCGAAAATTTTGTAATGTTGCAAATCACTATTTGCACGAGTCTTATCTGTCTAATGTAACAGCTTGGTCTAGGTCAAAGGTAGACTAATGTTTCATTGATTGACTTTATCACTTTGTAGCGATTGAATGCCGTAATAAATCATAGAATTGTGTATATATATCTTCTGAACTAATTAATTTTCGACCCAGGACTTTTTTTAATAGTGTTTTGAAGGTAATATGATGACTCAAATCGATTGGTGACAAAATTACACAAATATAAATACTAAATTTGTTCCTTAATAAACTTGTAAAGTATGTTATCTTTCAGAACAGTATGCGATATGTAATGCCGTAAGCATTTCAATCATAGATTGAGCTCTGGCAAATAATCTCAGTCAGCATGCAACGCACTTCATTTTTACTTCTGTGATAATTGCTTGCCGACGTGAGTGGCACGTCTTTCCACCGCAAATGGTTAAATTAATTGTAATTTTTAATCGATGGCTTGGTTTGTATTGAATTAATATTATTACGTATTATAGTATTTAAATAAACTTTTGAATTATACTCATTAGAATATTTTTTTGAATTAATATTATTATGTATAATAGTATTTAAGAAAACTTTTGACTTATTTTCAATAAAATATTGTTTTAAACTTGGAATAATATTTTTAATTTGATAACCTTTTTTTTCTTATCTGTAAGTAAATTTCGAAAAAATTAATTGAATTTATAATCTATATAACATGATTGTTTGCTTTCTGAAACAAATGAAGACAAAATATTTAAGGCCACGTAAAGCATTGTAGGTTTTTCCAATCTAGTTACTAGCAAATTGTAGATTGCATAATTTGTTTCAATGAAATGTTATTTATTTTTTCGCAAAAACGAGAATTTTTTCTAAACAATATGAAAAAAATTTGTATACTTACTTTATCTGCGTAAATTTACAACTTCTTTGAAATTCCTTCTAATTTCAAGGTTCCTTCAAATGCTTTTCCTTTTTTTTCAATTCCTTTGAGGTCCAAAAGGATTTCAAGGAAAAAATGAAAGTATACTTTGAAGAATTCCCATGAAACCTTTTACTGGAAGTTAGTGAATCTCTTTTTTCTTTCTATTCCAAAATAAGAAAAAATTAAATTTATATCATTTGTGCCTTTTTAATAAGACAATTATAAAAGATTACTCGTAGCAATTTTATTCCAATGCTTTCTTGATTGAATTTTTAAAATTTTTTTTCCCAATTTCAAATAATCGTACATTTTTAGAAATCTCTTGATGATAGTAATGAATGGCTCGAATGATAGATAGTGTGCGTGTAACTCAGGATCTCGTTGATAAATTCTTATATTTTGATATAAACCACATTCTGGTTTATTTATAATTTTGAATTATCTTTTGAAATATTATTTTAAAGAAGCTCCTCTTCAAATGAAAAACACAAGATTCATATTCATATAGCAGCGCTCTTTATTAAAGAATTTGAAATACGAATTCAAAAATATATTTTAAGACATATGGTAGTGTATTGTTACAATTTATTATCTTATATAATGAATTAATACAATATATTATTAAGATGCATAATTTTCCAATTTTTTTGTAAGTATATATTACAATTAAAAATTATGTATTAGCTTTTAGCTTTTCATTTTGTAAAAATACGTGATACCATAAATAATTTTATTCATAAAAAAAGTCAAATGAGACAAACATTCCAACAACAATAACATATTTTTCTGTGGCATTGATAATTGTAAACATGAATGAAATAAAACATAAATTAAAAAAACCCAGAATAACATTTAAGGTCCAAAGCTGAAGAATAAAAGAGTTAAGAAAAGCCAAAAAAAACCCCATTAATTTATAATTCAAATTATAAATGTTAAAACTCGATTGAAATTACCTCTGATTTAATGTCACGCATTTTTTTAACAATCTTGGAAATCAAACTAGATTTACTTATTTGCCTTAGTCAAATATAAAGATAATAAATAGCTTCAAGGAATTGCTGCTTTATTGGATTTGACTGATTTTAGAATTTTGTTAAAAATAAGGGCATTGTTCAATAATTTATTATTAATAATAACTGTATTAGTTATTAATAATAATTTGGTAAATGTTTAAAGATTGTACTTAATGTGTTTTCCTTAAGCAATGTATTAAAGTTTAATTAAAAAGATACTATAATCCATTGTATTCGGAAGTTTAATGGTATCCAGTAGAAATACGAGTAGACAAAGGGAGAAAGAGAGAGAGAGAGAGAAAGAGAGAATTATATATAGATGTGATGCAATAAGCACATTTTTATATTGTATATAATTGGTGTTAAAAACAGTATTCAGATTTATTTATAATGTTTTTAGTGTTCAATATTATTTTTTTACATTTATTTCGAATTTTAAAAAAATTTTAATGTTTTTTTTTTGTTTTTGTTTTTAAGTTTCTCTGAGGTAACTAATTTTTTTTTTCAATCTTAGAAACATATTTATTGAATTAAGAATATAAAGGGTAATTTATTGGATAATCCTTTTATTTCTTAAATGTAATTAAGAATCTTAGTGAGAATGATTTAATTTTCTGCTATGTAGAGAATTGATGGTTAATTATAGAAATGTATGCAGAAATATATAACGACGGTTATCGCAGATAATTTTATATAATCTAAAGCCTTTTTCTGGATGTTGTAATGTATCACTGAGAGCACTTAAGCATCGTTTTTTTTGCTTAGGTACTGGTAAATTATGTTTTGAGGTATATATAATACATACATCAAATTCAGATTTTTATTACAAAACTCAAAGAACATGCAATATGCTTCAGATATTTTTTTCATCATTTTTAGGTATTTAATCAATATTTGTAATAACTTTCAAATTGAATAACATATTCTTTGAAAAATAATGCAATAAAGTATTTATCAATTTGCGGTTTAGAATGTTTTTAAAAATTAATATATTAAGAATTAAAGACGATAATTACTGCATATTATATTAAACTTATTTGATGAAAAATGTTGCATATTTTTCAGTCAAAATTCCGAATTTCTTTAGGAGGAATTGGCAAACCAAATTAGGTTAATTGTTTTTTTTTTATGTGAGTTCTTATACAAAAAGAAAATAAGGTTTAATATAAAATTCAGCACTGTACTGGAATAAATATAAACATAGACATTTTCTGGCAATTGTATAATTCAGGAAATTTGAGGATGTCATAAATTTTAAATAGTGCTACAATTAAACAGTCAGTATAGTCTTAATTAATTTCTGTCAAAATTTGCACATCTGTTTTAATCCCTGTGTCTTATTCAAAGATTTAAGTTTGATTGGTAAGTGTTTTTACAAGATGACACATAAATTACATAGAATTTATTAACACACACACACACACACACACACACACACGCACACACACACGCACACACACACACACACACACACACACACACACACACACACACACACACACACACACACACACACACACACACACACACACACACACGTGTTAAAATTGATTGTTATAAAACACATAACAAATGAAGAGACAATTAAAGATCAAAATCAAAAAGATAAAACATCTACAGTATATATGTTATATAATTCGCTTATCCATTAAAAGAGGCGACTATAGTTCAAACTAACACGCACGACGTATATATATATATATATATATATATATATATATGCACACACACACACACATATATATATATATATAAATGCGTGTATTAGCTTTTGAATTGGAGTCGTTCTTTCGCAAAACATAGCGAATAAGAAATTCTAACACTGGACGTCATATTTACAACTGCGCAGTTTCCAATGGTTGCTAATTCTTCTTATGAATGTAGTGTGCATTTCATGTATAATAGTTTTGTGACAATAAAATACATATATTATTTTCTTGTTTCTTATCTTGCTATGATCCATCAACTGATGTCTTAAGAAGACCTTAACTAGCACAATTTATTTTGTTTTCTTAATGCAAAAGTGGGTGCCTGTGTAAAATGAAATGTGTGTAAGCGTGTATGTAAATATACTTTATATTTATGCAAAATATTGAAGTTTGAAATCATTGGCATAAACATTTTAGTTAACGCAAAAGTACGTGTTTGTGTAAAATGAAATCTGTATGTGTGTGAGTAAGGGCACTTTTATATTTGCAAAACGTAAAAGTTTGAAATCATAGTCATAGATATTTTATGTATTTATTGAAGAAAGAGTTCAGTAAAGGACTTTTTTCGGGAAGAATATTACATATTAGACTTTGAGATAATGTCTCTTATTATAACACATATATATAAAACTTGAATTCCTGTTTTAAAATCAGAAATTATTTCGTCATAATAAAAGCAGTGATGTTGTTTAAATGTTGAGCTTTAATGAAGTAAAAGTCAAACTATATATTTTAAATTATTTTTAAATGAAATATTGAAAAATTTGAGTAATTTCTTATGACTTTTGTAGGTGAAGGGATTATAAAGAGCAATTGGGAACGGAATATTTCGGAAAGCTTAGATTTCTAGGATAATGTTTTATATTAATATTCTGAGAAAGATAATTGAGAGAGAATGAAAAATAATTATTTACAAAAATGCCATCTGTGCTTTATATTTTTATTTGTGTATTTTTTAGTCATTGATCTACCGTTTACTGTTTTTTATATTGCTTCTGTTCATCAAGAGTTTGGATATCCTTAAAAAATAAAATCTAGTAATTTGATTACGCTAATTAATTTTCTATTTTTTTCTTTGAGAAATACTAAGGGGGAAAAAACTTCCTTCCAAAGTTTTTGTTTGGGTGTTACTGCAAGGAGAACTTTTTTCTATGTGCTTTTTTATGTAAGAAAAGTAATAAAAAATAAATTGTATTCATTGTTATTTCTATCCTTTAAGCAAAGTCTGATAGAATAGTGAACAATTTATTGCAAAAAATTTATTTTATAAATAGAAAAAGTATTATAAAAACTATTTATCGCATTCTAACCCTTGAAAAGGAAATTAAAAAAACACAAAACTGGCTGGAAAGTTTTTTTGAAAAAAAAGAATGTCCCAAGCACATATAAGTGCAGTGACCATAAAAAACGAAAGTTATTACTTTTCCTTGAAAGGTTGCGAATTTTAATCAGCTATTTGATCTGTCTTAAAATATTGCTTTTTTTTTCTTTTTCGCACAATGCGAAAAGAAAATACTTAATTACGATGCAAATGTGTCGCATACTTTTCCGTATTCGGGCATTGTATAGCCCTTTTTTTCCATTTTAACTAACTTTTCGTTAGAAGTCTTTTCGACAGTTTCCGATGAAATCGTTCCATTTTTCTAAACCTAAAATTTGAACCAAGACCAACTGAGGAATTCAGTTCCTACGTAAGATATTACAAATTTAAACGTTGTTTGTATATATATAAAAAAACTTGGATGTAAAAAGACAAGCAGACGAATCAAACTTTACCGGTTCCAAATGAAGAAAGTTTTTTTAATGGAATCAACAAATGACTTCCAATACTCTATAGTGAAACAATTAAAGAAGTAAGCGTTTTTTATTGTTCTGAAAACATATCCAGAGATTTTGTACGCTTATTACGTAATAACTATCTACTGGTATAAGTTAGTACGTTTGCTTTCTACAATTGTAAGGGATTATAAACTGTCTGAGTTTAATTATGTACCAAAGCCATTCCTAAAGCTAATTCAATTACGAAGAAAAAAATCTCATATGACAACTTAAGCAGACATTCTTAAAAATTAATATGTGGGCTTTTATTTTTCAGAATTTATTTCATCGGTTGAACAGAGACTGAATAACAAAAAATACATGCTTGCAAAAAAAGTACATAATTTAATATAAAAATTACGGCGAAGAAGAAGAAAAACAAAGCAAAAAGAAAAATTTGTGCTTAAAATGCATAATAGAAATCTTGCATAACTCTTATCTAAATGAATTTTAAAGTAATTAAAATATGAAGACTTATGTCGTACATTTAATTAAAGTTATGTAGACTAACGAAAATATTTTCCTTTAAATTAAGTATTGAAAAAACCGACACGAAGTCCATTATTTTCTCTTCATAATCGTTTCCTAGTTTTCCTTTTTTTGGCATATATTATTTTAATCTTTTACTACAAAATCTTCGAAGAATCAGCAAAATTTAATTTTCAAAGATAAAAAAAATCATAAAGTATAAAAATTGTATTTTTTAAAAGAATAAATATATTTTAGCCTTAAAATAGATTTTAAAATAGTATAATTGCTAGACGAATTTCAAAGGATATAGTGTTTTTCAAAACAGAACTTTTTTTTGTTTTTGTTAACGTAATAAATCCATTAATACTACTGACATAAAATTAGTACAGAAAAAAATAATCCAAACTTAATGAAAAGAAAAGCATATAATCTTGGTCAATAATTTTATTCAGTAACATAATGAGAACTTTTACTCGTTGAAGTTAAATCAAATTAAGATCTTATAAACCGACGATTTCAAAACCAAATAAATTAAGAACAGTCATTGAATGATTTCAGAGTTAATTAAATTACTACTAAATTTTAAACGAAATAAGGAAACGATTAATGTTAAGTGATGTAATTTAAAAAGAAGAAGATCCATTTAAATGAAATTCTGAAGCGTAGCTTTACTCGCAATAATGTTAATGTTTCCTTAAGTGTGGGGCCGCGTTATCTTAGTGAGCATGAACTCGCGGCTTATGTTGTTTCTCTCAAGACGTATTTCAAGCTTTCTTGTCACCCTCATGTAGTGGGGCTGATGCATATTAAATCTGTCAGGCTTCGGGACTTTCCGTTAGATGGGGAGTGGAAGTTAGGGGTAGGTGTGTCCGCACAGGTGTCGGCCTCATCACTTGATGGAGGTTAAATATTATGAGGTCCGTCGCCAATAGCCTTTGTATTGCTTCTGAGCGTTACAATAGTAATCGATTATTCAATTAGCTTTTTTTTCTCTCCAATGGTGCTTAAGGTTTTAAGCAATCTTGAGGAACGTCTCCCAGATTGCTTAGTGATGATTTGTATTTGCAGCCTTTCAACGTACTACAATACTTACCTATTTCTTGATATCTTCAACTGCTAGATTATTTGCTACAAAATTAAAAAGTAATGCCTCAGCTATTATAACTTTATTAATTCGAACCCGATTTCAACAATTGTTAGTGAACCTGAAAATTACATGTATCCTCTATACTCGTATACTGCAATTTATTTCGTTTGTTCCCAGGAGTCTCTGGTGTCTTGAGAGCTGAACAAGATGGCGACTCTCACGCAGATATTGTTGAAGAAGTAAGGCATCATGATGCTCGACCCTGCACCTTGAGACTTTCCCATTTTCCCAAAGATGAAGAAACTTCTAAAGGGACATCACTTTCGTACTGACGATGAGCGAGATAGCTGCCCTCAAATGTCGACAACAACCACAGAATTCTTCTCCAAAAAATTTACACAACTAATTACACGTTGGGGTAAGATATTCTAAAGGAATGAGAATCATGCTAAAAAAATGAACAATGTATTTCTTAGATGTCGACACATGTAACTTTCAGGCGCAATAAGATTTGTGAAAATAGAGTTACAAATAAAAAAGTTATCACCATGAAAGCCTTACTTTTAATTCTTGTAGTTGTAATAATATTTATTAACAATGTTAAGAGTATTTATATCATATACTAAGTTATTTATAAGTCAACAAGTGTTTTGTGCCTCCTGACTAATTATGATCCTTACAACTATAAAACAAACTAACCAAAATCAATTGTTCAAAAAGTCACTCTTTTTTTTAATAAGAAAATTAAGTTAGTTGTTAAAATATTTGTTATTACATTTATTATAAAATATTATTTTTGATATTACTTTTGTAAAGATCTTCATGCTACTTTTGGGTATAAGAATATAGGATGATCAACTAAATGAAATTAAAAAAAAATTATCATTGGAACTATATAAACTGATTAATAATAGATTTTTTAAAAGTTAGATAACTTAAAAGAATGTCTTATTAATTTATTACTTAACTTAGAAGATGCTATCTATTCCCTTATAGATCCGGAGAATAATATTATCTCTGCTCATTTTATAGGAGCAGGTTGTTAAAAATGATTCATAACTATAGTGCAAAAATACTTCAGTTATAAATGTTTAATTTTTATTTTAAACTGTTTTGGCAGTTTTAATTATTTTCTAATACTGGAATGCTTTAAAGCCCATAAAAATTCTTAGGAGCTGATTTAATGTGCCCTATATTAAAAAAAAAAGTCAAAACTAATTCTTAAAAAAATTATTAAAGTTTCAAAATAATACAATGAATGTTTATTCCACAAATATATATTTTATTAGTTTTCATAAGCTTTACAGCTATTTTTGTCATTAACGTCACACTGAGAAGCAAAACGCGAGGGCTATTGGCAACGGACCTTGTAATTTTGAGCCTCTGTCAAATGACGATGACGACATCTCAGCTGGAACCTCCTTCTCCTAACTTTCACACACAGGACTTTGAGTTTCAATAGGTTTAATGTACATCAGTTCCGGCTACACAGCGGATCTTTAGTGGTCTCAAGGCTTCAATCCAAGATTCGAATAAAATCTCCGGACTCGAGTCTGCGACCTTAATCCACTAGGCTATCGCTTGTCACTTACATACAAGAATATTATCACAAGAATTTATTTTCTTTCTTGTGAAAATTCTGTTCTTCCTATTTTACAGTATTTATTTCTTAATTTGAGTCAAATGAGCTAAGATGTCAAATGTATATTCTCATCTAATTGGATTTATGCAGCTATTTAAAATAATAAGTATATTCAGAAACGTTTACAAAAATACTCAGAAAATTTAAATGTCTAAGTGTCAAGTACTACTTTCAGTTATTTTTGTGTCCGTTTTCAGAGTTATTCTCCAGATTATAAAAAATTTTATCAGCTCGTACGCCAACTTTTCTGATCATGATTTGGAATTACACAGAGTGATCATTTCTAATTAAATTAGTTATAAAATAGAATAAGAAGTTGTCAAATTTTAATAAAATAATGCATGTCAATTAGATTTTGTGATTATTGTTGGTCCATGGATAAAGCAGAGTTTGTATGATATAGTCTCAAAGGCCTGAATGACAGAACTGCCATATCAGGTGCCTTTGAATTAGTGGGATATGTAGAAATTAATGTGGGTATAAGTAGATGCATGGGTGATACCATGTTTAAAAATGTTTGGTGAAGTGGTGGTATCAATGGTAAATCCAGCTAATTTCAACAATTTATATAAATGCATGTGTTGTCAGGGTGAATTTTTAAGCCCTTGTAGTGATTGTATCCCAGTCTTGCTATAGTTGATGCTATTAATTTGGAACAGTTAAGGTTTGCAATTAGGGTTTTCTTCTGAATAGTCTGCATCTCTTCTTAGAATTTGTGACAGGCAATGCGAAGTCTGGCTCATATTTCGTGCTTCCTTGGCTAATACGTCTTCTCATTCATTGGCACTGTGGCGTCAAACGATCCTTTCATACTTTGCCGATTCTTCTTCGTGGGACCAATGAATGCCGGTTCACATTCTTAGTGGTTAAATTGCAAGGTTTAGAGATGCTACAACGATTTGATTAGCTAATTAAAAGAAGCGGTAACTGGCGTCAGAACAGAGTCGGCCTTCTCTATAACGGGTTCTGGGTGCAAGAAACAATATGAAAACTAAATTTTTTGTAAAGTAAAAATAAATAACAAACAAAAAAGTATTTTACTAATGCATGTTTATTTAATGCGTGATTTTGCTGATATATTAATTACTTCAGAAAAATTACAATTTTTTGCAATTTCTTTTTAGATGCTTGATATAGCAAGTGCATTTAAGCGTTTTGCACAAATGCTTGACAAAAAAAAAAATGTAGCTTAGGTGGGGATACTCGGGAGTTCCTCGAATCAAATAACAAAATTAAACATTCGCATCATCAACAAGATTGTTGAAATTCGGAGATCTACAATAATAATGTTTACGATAAAATGAACTTTACTTTATTCTGACAACGATAGGAATATTGTCATTGTTAATTCTACTGCCATATAATCTTCTAATTGCTAAGTCAATAATTACTAATCTGCAATCGAAGATACGTAAGAACAAGATAAAATACTTTATTAACAGTCACTGAAAAATAGATAAGTTTGCTCTCACTCGAATTCCATTTGACTCGTCAAATCTAAATTAAGATAGACTAATACATCTTAGCTCTTTCGTAATCCATTCGTTCTGATTCAATTACTACTCGCAAGAAGTTAATTCTTTTATCTTTATACTCTAATTAAGATTCGTTTCAATCCAAAAGATTAATTCCGATGTTTTAGTACAACTTTTAAATATTTATCAGTCTGTCTTTGTTCTCTATCTTTCTCCTATTTCCTTTCAATTCTATTTCATTTATATGTCACTGTATCTCATACAATGCATTGCATTACTTATCTTCATTTAGTTTATCTAATCACGCTTCATTTTGGTTGAAAGGAAATTGCAATTTCAACCAATTTACAGTAAAACTGTGAAGTCCCTAGTGAAGCGAGAATGGTGAATAGCCTAATGTCACACACTGAATTATTGTTCAAAATTTGTTGTTTTTTAAACAGGATCTTAAGGTTTACACACTTGTTTATAAATAAGAGATACGTACTGCTGAAAATTTTAGTTTTGAAAATGTAAATGTTAGTGTATATAATTCTATTACACCTTTTTAATACTTTTCTTTCGTCAAGTAGCATTCAAATATTTTTGTGCAAGTGAAAGAATTGTGATTTGATAATGCGTTATAGTTTTACATTATTGTGTTCATATTTTTTAATAGCTACACTGGAATATTTTAAAAAAATTTCTATCAATCCATTTGATTACTAATCTTTATAAAATTCTTCGTTAATTGTTCTGATTCTAATTAATTCTTTGTTAATTGTTGAATACAATATGTTAGTTTCATAAATCTGATTATACTATTAACTGAAAAAATAGCTCTATTTTTAAGAATTGTATCCAAATTTTTAAGATAATTCGATTATTTGCATGAACCTCTCTATATTGTTTATTCTATCGCCATCTTATATTCACTTTCAAAATATTCAAGCTTCTGAAGTACAAAAAGGATATTAACTTTTAACAACAACAACAACAACAAAAATCAAAGCAAACGATTATGTGATAAAACCCAAATTAGTATTGAAATATTGAAATGCAAATTAACGATAAAATATTAAAATAGTCAACAAATTATAAAAAAATAACAATAATTCTGTTTACATATTAAAACAGAAACAAATGATAAATTATTAAATCAAATGCATCTGAAGAGAAATATATAACTATCGTTTTCTTTAAATAAAATTATAAAATAAATATTTCTGTTACATTAATCTATTCTAAACAGTTAAGCATCTAAATATATTCAGAAATACATTAATAACATCCTTGATCATTATGGCTGGCATTTTTCATTAAACCAGATTTAAAATCTTAAGAAATTTATTTGAGAGAAAAATAGTGACTTAAATTATACAGAATTTTTAATGTTTCATCGCATTAATTTACTTCGCTAAAACAGTGACAGATATAAAACTTACATATTCTATTTAAATTACATAAATTTAAGCAATTTAATAATTTTGTGCTAATAATCTAAATATGTATAACATATTAAAACGTAAAAGAATATAATTCTTCATTAAAATTGCAATTCGGTGAAAGCAATCAAATGTATGGTACTCATTCATCATTTATGGTGAAACAATTTTTTATAAAAATTTGATAATCGAAGCACGTTTTTCTATAATTGATTTAAAAATTCTTTTCATATCACAGAGAAATATAAATAAGAATAAAATACATAAGAAGTAATAAGTAAACGACAAAATACCAGAATAAAAATTTGAGAGGAGAACCATAAACGAGAGAGAGAGAGAATTAATTTAAATAAAAAAAAGTTGTTTTGCTTAAAATATTTCCAGAGTTAATTTCAAATATTCTAAACTAATACTTAAAACAAGTTAAATTTATACATTTATTTTGATTAAATACAGAAAAAATAAAATATTCCTAGGGAATAAAATACTTTTTTTACCTAACAAAATTTGATTTATTTCTGCATCTTTGTAAAAAAAACAATCCGATGATTGAGTGAAATTTATAGCCATGGATCACAATCATATTTCATCTATTAATCATCATTAATTATTTGCTTAAAAGCTTATATGTATGCACACAATACTTATTATTTCTTTCAAATTATTAGTATTTTTAAAGGAAGGTGTTACACACACACAGATATATATATATATATATATAACACAATCAATAACTCGAGTCTAACATTAGAAAACAACATTTTTTTTGCAAATTTTTTTATTCATCAACATATACCTTTTGTTAATCATCTTTTTTAGGGGTGAGTACAATCTAACGCTTTACAAATCTTTTTTTTTTTTTCGCAAAATCTTTTTGTTGCAGTGAAATAACGATAAACAGCTTCTGAATCATCGACTCGTTGCTGTTTTTGTTCCATCAACAATCACTGGCTTCCACTTGGAAAAACCTTTTCGCTTCGCCTTCAAAAAATATTTTTCAGTAAATACACTTCCATATGATATCTGTGTCATCTCAGCAATCTCACGGAGCTTCGCTTTACGATCTTTCATAATTTTGTCACTTCACTCACATTTCCAGTTAACGGCTACAGTTCTACCCAGGCGTTCCGCGTCATTTGTGTCGGTACGACCACGTTTAAACTCGACAATTCACCGATGATCGTTGCTTTTGGTAGAACCAAAGTCCGAACATTTTCAATCCATTTGTTTCGCTTACGGTGTTTTGCAGTAAAAGCAATGTTTTATCAGGCACAAACTCGGTTTTTTAAACCAAACTACAAAACGACTTTATCAGCCTCGATAACTCAGCTGTTTCTGTGGTCCAATCGACTTAAAATTTTGACACGTTTCAAGCAAGGTTAGTACTCTAAGACCTGGTTACTGGTTTACTACGAGCGCCATTTCTGGGTTAGTCTCAGGGAATTATTGATTGATGTGTTATATATATATATATATATATATATATATATATATATAACACACACACACACACACAGAGAGAAATAGGTTGTAAATACTTATTTGGTGACAGAACACCACCCATGGAGAGGAGAATTGACCTCTGAGTTATGGTTGCAATCATTTACGAGAAATGTAGAAATTATTATAAGTGTATGTCATATAAATAGGAAAAGGTACCTCTAATATAGTTTGATAAAACATTTAATTGTTACAATTTTTAAATTTTTTTTCTAGGTGCAAATTACCTTTTTCTTGGCGTTTATGAAAAAACATATTCGTTTTGGCTAATGGTGAAATGGTTCAAGAGTAGTCTTATGAATCTAGCGCTGTTTGAAAAATGGTTGAAGAATAATGAATAGAATTTAATATATTCTGCAATTTATCTCATTCAGAGTGCCAAGACAGAAGAATTTCAAATCCCATTAGTTTTTTTATAAAGCTCCTATAAAGTAGAAAAAGAAAGAGTTCAATGCTTTACAAAATGTTGATTTCACAGATAATATATTTATTCAATAGGAAAAAAGGCTCCCCTAAAAAGCAGTTGGACAAAAGGCAAAAACTGTCCTCTTTCTATTTGGAGAGAATAAACATTGTCTACTTCATTCTATGTTTAGGCGTATTTTTTCTCACTTTCGAGCAATATCTCAAGATTCATGGGTGCATTCCGTCATTTTCACCATTATCTCTTCCCACTGGCTACTTTTATCATTTAATTATACCTCTTTTGCCTTCCCTTCTGGGTTTTCAGTTCGAATGTTATTTGTTGCTTAATCTTAAAGATAAGGCGCTCTGGTAATACATGATGGTACGTCTACATTCCTTGGAAATAAAACTACATTAGAAGGCTAGATGTTGTTTATACTGACAGTATGTTATCATTCAGCCTTAATTACAGCTAATACTCTTACACTTCTGGGTTTATAATAGTTTAAAAGTATTTATTACCTCATAATCTGTGATTACACATACTCTTATTCCTTTTTTAGCCATCTGTATTGACAGACAATAAAGGCCTATTTTTAAGCTGGCTTTTGATAATGATTAGGATCAAAATAATTTTTCATTAAGATTAGTTAAATTCTGTCATTTCAAAAAAGCAAAAATATTGCTTGGAAGTAAAACAATATTTCGAAAGAAGTGGATTGAGATATATTACACGCTTTAGAAGATCTCTTTAGAATTTGCGCTTCATTAAGTTTTAATTGTGACAATGGGATATCATCTTTAGTTATTTAAGATGTAGAATATGTATTGAAAACAATTAGATTCTGATATTATCTTACCCATTGCATATGTGTAATTCAATGGAAGTGAAGAGATATGAATAAATAATGTTCGCATTAAAAGTAATTCTGAAATATAAAGATTTCTCATTTGCGATAGACGCTTAACAAGATGTAGTAATTCCTTAGAAGTTCATCGGTGATTGGCAGAAGTAATAATTTACCCCATTTTGCTATCAATCACAATATGTTCTCTTTCTTACATCACTGAAATCAGAAAAACAGAAAAATTAAGGAAAATAGCTCTGGAAGCTGGACAAGTTTTTTCTCTGAATTTACACTCAATGACTGATTCGGAAATGTATCTCATGATACAAAATTGGATATTACGCTTCTTTTATGATTGGATGTTGCTTCTTTTATTTTTTCCTGTAGTCCGTTTTTATCTTTCTCTTCTCTATATTGTTAAGAGTCATACTTCAGTAGAAGGAACTCTGTCTGAGAGAATAGATAAAAACGAATGTATCTGTCTGGTAGAGCACGAAGATGCTCTCTTGTTATAAAAGAGGTTGTGTGCTTTAGCCGCTATTTTTAAGTTTCAATACATGTCTGCATCTTGAATGGAAGAGGCTGTGCCCTCAAGAATGAGAATTTCTCCCTTATAACTAATTTACAGTAGGATCTATTCTCCATCGAATTTAATATAAATATGTATAAGAGTATCTTTATGTATATACTGGCATGTTTATCAATTTGTGTAAATTATGTTGTTTAAATATATGGTTAAAAAACAACTGGTTCATCACTTAGTGAAACTTCCAACACTTTCGATCAGCTTTTTCAAACAATATCTAGAAAAAAATAAAAAAAAAAATTCAGTGTCTCACCACTTAGATAACCTTGGAAAATATATTTTGTTATCAGATCTGTTTCATATGTTTGTTTTTAAATATTTTGGTTTTAGTAGTACTTAGGAAGAAAAACATTTTGGTAAAGTCTTACATAAATAAGGATATAAGCAGAATATCAATACTTTTATGATACAATATGCGGATAGTTATTATTAGGCTTGTTATTTTTTTCACAGGAATAAAAAATAAATACCAAAACTATTTTTGTGTTAGAGATATTACCGAAGGAAAATGTTTCATCCTCTGTAAATGCTGTAAAGTTACGAATATTTGGTTTGGACTTGTGAAAGAGCTTGTAAATATTCAAGAATTACCTTAACGATGGTATTGGAAGGAAGTACTTTCTTTTAGGATTAAATATATAGACATTTATTATGATATGAGTGTTTCTCTGTTTTTAAATGAATAGAAAAATTAAATAACAAATCCAATTTTGTTTTGTGAAAATACGTTATTCTTTTAACATATGTATACTCAAGGAATTAGTTTCAGATTTTTAATGTATCTTTAGTTTTACTTAATGTATCTTTAGTTTTACACTAATCGTATTATTTAGAACTCATAAACAAAATTTAAATTTTCAACCAGGTGGTGAAATTTTAAGCAAACTATGATGTAGAATACTTGGACATAACAACACGAAAATATGAATCATTGAAACTGTGAAACTATCTTCTATAGAATCAAGATTCGAAACTTAGTCCTTCGCAACGAAACTCACGATCTTAATGTTAGATATATACATTTGAAATTAACTATCACAGTCTGAAATGTCAGATATGATACAAATTATTCAAAACACTATTTCCACATCCTCAATTAACGAGCTCATTTTATTACACGGAAACTAGAGAAATGGAGCACTTATAGTGTAGTATATTTTATTTCTTCAATAAATGAATGAGATTTTTTTATCATCACTTACTTGTTAAAAGTAAGTACTAAGGTTATGGTTGCAGTAAGGGGGAAAGTACTGAAAGGTAAAATATAGCAATCTACAAAATAATCCGTTATTCCTTTTTTACTACAAATGGGGCAAGCGAATCTATAGAAACAATGTGGTATGCGTTGCCACAATTCATCTCATCGAGATTGTTCTTAATCGTACACAAAAAAGATAATTATTTTCCTAAAGAAATATTTGTAAAATGCTTAATTTTTTTTTCACATGCCGTGTTTATAAACGCTTTACCAGAGAAATCTATAATCTTAAATTATATAAGTAAATTGATATAAATACATATATATTTTAATAAAACAAATGGAACCCTTTTTCGTGTGTCTCTGAATCTTAACCTTCCACGAATTATTTAATTAAATGAGGGAATCCAAAACTAGAGACAGCAGGAGTTGTATAAAGGAGAAAAATGTCATACAATGCGTCTCATAAGTTTGTGGACATGAAATGTTTTCGGAATAATAGCCTAATTAAAGGTTAATGAATAGCAGTAAAAATGAACAATGTAGAAAACCACAATAGGAATTTATTACAGTATTGATCTATCATATAAAGTTCACAATCTTTCGCAGAAAAAATTGAAAAAAAAAGATATACTGTACCAAAAATATATGGACAAATAGAATTTTATCCACTTTGGCTCAAACTTTGAAATCATTGTTTTTAATTCATTTGAATACCCGATCAGCACATTTTGAACAAAAATTTTCAGTAAAGAAAATCAATTCTGATCTGTTTATTGCTTTAACTCCTGTCTCTACCTAAGACATTAAAACCTCGTGGGCATCTTGTGTGTATAAATTGTGTACTTATCGAAAGAAGGTAATAATCTGGGAAATTTTAACTTTGAAATGACGTAATGCATCATTAGAATAGGAAATTGATATTCTTAACGTGTTAAAAAAGTCACTGAAAATATATACTACCCACATTTTTAATTTTACACTTCATATTACAGAAAAAAATGTGTCGTTATTTCAACGTACACTAACTTCTGCCATCTGCCGGGGCTTAGAAAATTTAATCTAAAATTAGTAAGTATGATAATAAAAGCATTTATATGAAATGATTTTACAACTTTCTGCTTTATTTTAACAATTTATCATTTGATTATTTATTTAGATTTGCCATTCGTTATCGGCTGTATTAATTCAATTTTGTAAAGTTTAGAAATATATCATTATAAAGACATTAATATTTAAAATTATCTTTAAATTTTTTGCAAGTTTTAAAATTGAATGTACTTAAATTTAAACTTATTACAAATGTTTTTAAAGATATATAATTTAAAAGTTTTAAATGGGGTCTGGTTTATCTACGAACTTTTAAGGGATTCTTAATCTTATAAATAACAAGCAGAGAAGTAAACATTTAAACGTTAAAAGGGTTTTCTTAAATTTTTTTGACTACTATATAATTTACTTTTAAACAAAGAAATTTACATAATAGAACATTAAATTGTAGATTTTCAATTGTTCAGATCCCAGCTTTTTAACGATTTCCAGGAATTAATGTTTATATTTAACATTTCTATTGCAAAATACCAATAGAATTTCAGTTATTGAGTAAATGCGTGCCATGGCTAAGAATATGGAAATAAGATTTCCTGCTTATTTTCTTCACAGACGAAGAATGTGATAAGAATCCAGAGTTGACATGTCTCAAGATATATCCAAAAACTTCGAATTTCCATATTTCATGTTTTTATCTGAGGCTTTCAGTCGACCTCTCTCTGTTATCTAAATCTTTCAAATATAAGCAAATATTTCTGTCACAATTTCGCAACTGGTGACTTTGTCTGCCTGTTTGTTTCGACGATTTCCGAAGAAAATGCCACTTCACTACAAAAGGAATTTTAGAGGAATATCAGAATAACATAACAATACTAGAATACAATTTTCCACCTAATTAAAAAAAATATTTTCATATAATTTAAATTAAGGAAAAGTGTTTATTATTGGAACGTTCTAGGACTGTACAAACAACTGAAGAATACGGATTATAGGCTAATCAATAATATTAATAAACTGTTTTGCACGATTTTGATTTACTAAGTTTTCTTGATTTTGTGTGAAAAGATTCATACATCATTACGCCACCCATTTCTTTCTATAACTTCTTATACTGCATATCTTTAGGAATTTACTTATTTGGCTGAATACGTATAGTTATGAAAACCTTGGTATTGATATATTAAAACTATGTATAAGAATGTTTGATAACTACATTGTAATAAAATATATTTTTGTTCTGCCCATATTTTGTGATACATTCTCTTTTTCAGTTTCAAGTAATATAGGTTTGTAAGATAAAAAGACTCATATATGCATTGATTTGCATGCATAAATGAATTAAATATTAGTTGAGGATTAATCCCCTCTTGTTAAAAAGAACTTTTCAAATTAATACATAATTTGAATTATTGTCATCATCTATTTATTGCCTGTCTTATTTTCATCTATATTAAAATTGGACCTACATGCTACGTCAGTAGTATGAGTGATACATTAAATATCGGTAATAAAAGCACAAGACAGAAAAATTCTGTAATTCACGGGATGTATTAAAAATATTAAAAGTTATTCATAAGATTGTCAAGTTTTGTAAGCTGTTGAAGCAATTTTTGATTTTTTAATGGTGAGAAAGTCAAAAGTCATCTTCCACAAAGTCAAGCTAACAACAATAATAGTTAAAAAAACATTTTAATAGAGCCGATATGGAATCGTTTTCTGGCTCATTTGTCAAAAATGTAGCCTAAAACAGTCCCCGATCCCGAAGATTGGCAGATAAATTTTCTCCAAGCCCCTCTCAGGTTGATTGACACATCAGAGATGGTGATCGAGGAATCGGATTCTAGATTACAGCACATCCCAGATTAGAACAATAGGTTGAATATGCCCCAAAAAAGCAAACTTGCCTCAGAGTTTTTTTACAAAGATAACCCATTTATAAGAAAAATCACGACTTTATGATACAAAAGCCTCTGCGCATGCATTAAATAGACACATCATATCAATTAGAGACTGCCGATAACGTAAACGGAAAATGTTCTAAATGACACTCAGCACAACAAGGGATATATATCAGTTGAAGTAATGACTGGAAAAACACTTTTCTCTTAATTCCGTTCACAAAGCTCCTATTTAGTGAAAACGACTTTCTTCCTTAGGAAGGGCGATCGGCGGCCCGCTGTTAGTTGAACTAACTACATCAAGCGTGAAAAAAAGGTGCCTTATGACTGATCTCTGTAGGGAATTCCTTTATGGCTCAGCTGTTGAAGGCATATAATTAGACATGTATACGGACTCAAATATCGGCTTTTAAACCTTGTTCTAAGTCCATGAAAATAAACCGACTCTGCACTGTAATAGTATTATAATTGGTTTATAAGAATTAAATATATTTTAATCATTAGTAGAGTTCTCATCCCATTATTGCAATTAGTAGTTTGATTTTTAATCTTAGAATTTTTCATTTTTGTTTTAAACCTTTTGAATCCCTTTAGTTATTTTGCTTTAGAGTTTAAAAATATTTCTAGAGAGAAAGGCAAATAGTCATAAAAGTCCCGTACAGCCTCACATACGTAGTTAATAGTTTTTGATTTTCTACAAAAATAAAAGGAAATAAGTAAAATTTGTATGATTAGACCTCAGTCAGAAAAAAGTTTGTTTGCTATCAGATCTGAGTTGATAGATTCTTAAGTCATTTTTCTCTTTAAATCGGATTAATTTACCACTAAATATTAAAATAAATTTATACAGAAAATTTATTTTAATTTTTGCTTTATAAATTTTTGTAATTTTAAAAATATAATGTTTCTAAAAGATCTTTATTTGTGTTTTCTAAAACGTCTTTATTTCATTGAAATAGATACAGGCTAAGTTGAAATTGCAAAAAAATAAATAAATAATGAATTACAAGAGAAAAATTAATAATTTCTACAGCTTAAAGAAGTTTCATGAATCTTCTATATTCAGATCTTAAATTTAAATATGTAGTCTTAAATAGACGAGCGATTATGCAAAAGATATGAAATATACGAATGTGGCTCAAAAGTAACCATGTTTAAAACGAGAATACTTAAAATCTACTGCAGTATTATTCATTAATCATTTTTTTCTTTTTTTTAAAAAGTCCGAAGTATGACGTCCTTTATATTTAAAAAAAAAAAATCGCTATAATTTTCCGGCCAAGGAGGTTGTCTTCTCCCTTTTTGGAGCGGACTCCCTGGAAGTAATCAATTATTTTGATTATTACTTGCATTCTGGTGTCTACTGATGAGTTCATGTCTCATTGACGATGACGATTCAAAATGACGCCAAAAACTAAACGCAATAACGGTCTAATTTTGATTTATCAGAAAATGATTTTTAAGTCAACATTCAAATTTTGATTTGTCAGAAAATGATTTTTGAGTCAATCTCTAAGTCAGAATCAAAAATTTTTGTGTCACTACTTTAACACCATTTATCACTATAATGATGCCAACATGCTTTAGTAGCGCCATCTGTTGTCAAAAAGGTACTTAAAGCATTCTTGCATTGCTATCAATTTACATCATTTTTCATTCAATTGTTCTTTTTATCAATATGTCATATTTAAAATGTCTCACTTTTGGAATGTTATTTTTGATATTGGCAATATTATTAAATTATTAACGTTGATCGTACACGTATAATAATCTCCTGTTTGGTCTAATGTTGATCAAATCATACATATTGAACGTTGATTAATTATAAGCTGTCTTCAGATAGAGTCATAGTTTTTAGGACATTTTAGTGGGTAATTTACAATGAACATTAACTTTGTTATACTTTTTGCATAAAAATTCAATTTCAATTAACATTTTATTAAAAAGATTGAAAATCTGAATTCCTTGGTATTTTATTATGTTTTATGAACATAATATTTTTATACAAATCTCTGCATAGGAATTTTACTTAAAAACAATATATTTGTCATTAAAAAAGAAATGTTTTTAACTATTTTTAGTGAAGGAAGGTAGGTGCATCGTATTTAGGTATGAGAAAGAACAGATTGAAATATCTTAAATGAGAGTTTGTTATGAAAATATATGCGTAGCTTAATATTTTCCTATGATGACAAGAGACGAATAAGAGTTCGTTTTACTTATATGTTTAAGAAACTAAAGTATTTTCGTATAATTTCAAATGAAAAAAAAAATATTGCACTTCGTTTTACAAATAATTTAAACTTGGGTGAAGGAATATAAATAATTAAATTCCTTTTTTTAAAAGAAGAAAATATGTTATTCTCATAGTTATTAATAAAAATTAAAATTTATTTGAAATTTCATAATTATTCTCAATTTAATTACTGTCTAAGTTGTCTTTCTTAATACACGGCGAGCAGCTATTCCGTGCAACCGAACGGTGAATTTCTGGAGATAAGATAAGGAGTGCATGCTTCGTAATAGATTTTGGGAAAAAAAAGGATTTTACAAGAGCAAGGTGATACTGAAAAACTACAACATGGGTAAAAAAAAGAGAAATGGTAAGATGCATTCTTTGATTTAGCATATAATTGTTCTACTGATGTATTGATTTGGTTTTCAGCCTGTATTAATTACTGGTTAAGAAAATGAGTCAGTTGCTCAAAATATAGTTTTCTTGTGCATTGTTTCGAAAATAAAAAATAATAATAACTAATCTAGTCTATAATTAACTCGAAAATAAATTATAGACTAGAGTTAAATTTGATTATTTTTCATTTAGAAGTAAATATTGCTAAAACTGTAAGACAGTTTTGGCAATCTGAAGAAAATTGTTCGTCATTTTCTGAAATTGAGTGACGACAACAATTCTATGAAAATCATTTTAAAGCTTATCATAAAATTTCTTAAACTGGTAGGTAAGAATTTAAACTTCAATTTTGAAAGTCTAAAGTTCACTAATAAAGAAAATTAAATATTGCGTTTATGGCCGATGGAATGCCGATTTAAAAAGAATAAACATTTGGCTAAGGAATATAAAACTTTTGTACATGAGGATGATTCAATAGGCCACATGGCACCTATTGAGTCTAATGAAGAAAATGGTAGTTATTTTCTCCCACACCATTAAGTTTTGAAGCCAAGTAGTTCGACCATGCATCTGAGAGTGGTGTTTGAGGCCTATTAAAAGGTGTCATCGTTAAATTCCCTCTTATGGGCTGGGATAGTTCTTCAAAGACATTAATTTTCAATTTTGTTGAATTTCCTTGCCTATGAATATGTATTTAATGCAGTTATAGAAAAAATGTAAATAGAAAATTTAATCAATGATCAGTATAAACACATATTTGGGAAAAATAATTCAAACTTCTAAATTTTGCTAAAACAAATTATATACGATAAATTATGGATTATTATCCACTCCATTTTTAGTTTTCGGGTCAAATGCTGAAGATAAGAAATCAAATTTATCTAAAATGATTATAAATGATTTTTATGTGACTGATTTACTATTTTCCAGTGTTAATGATAGTATTGAAAAATGTAGCAAATTATCTGAGCTAATGCAATTTCATGGGCTTAACCTTAGAAAAGAGATTAAATTATCCTGAAAGTTTGAAGCATGTATTGATGAGATCTGAGGATAAATCATCACTTGAATTTGTCCCAAAAAGCAATGTAAGGGTTTTGGAACTGCATTGGGATTCTGTTGCTGTTTATTCTTTCAGTGTGTCGAGAAATACTAATCCAGTAACTACCAAACGGAACGTTGTATCAGTTCTCTAAAGATAATAAATTCACTTGGTTTTTTTTCTCCTGCCATAGTTGTCGTTAAAATGTTTTCTTATTATCATGCTTGTTTCACCAGGACTAGGATGCTTCATTTCAGACACATCTTCAAAAGGAATGGAATACTTTTCAACATATGTTGAATCTATTAAACTTGATTAAAAGTTCTAGACGGTTAAATACTAGTGACAAAAAATTAAGATTCATAAATTCTCGGATGTTTCTCATTCAGTATACTACTGTAGTACTTTATTGCTGTAAAGACGATAATTGATGGTTCAAAAAGATCTATCCTTATGGTTGTTAAAACAAAGGTTTCCCCAATGAAACTAATGCCCATGCCACATTTATAACTTAAAGGAGTATTATTACTTTCTCGGTTCTTTCAAATGGTTCTAAATGTGTTTTCCAACTATGAAGTTGAGATTGTTGCTTAGACTGATGCTAAAATAACCTTAGCTTGATTCTCAAACCATCCAAGTAAAAGGAAAGAATATGTTGACAATTGGACTACAGAAAGATTTTGTTCCTCGAAGAAAGTGGTGATAGGTACCACAGAAAGAAAACCCCCTTGATGTAGGTTCTAAACGATTGAATGCCTCGAAGAAAATTGTTCTCATTAGTAGCATGACCTCTTCTGGTTACAAGAGAACAAACGAAATTGGCCAAATGACGTATAAAATGCAAATACACTGGTTGAAGAAAAGCCCAATGTGAGTCCTTACAACATATTCTTAAGGAAGCATTTTAATTTGGGATTTATTTAAATGTCTGTTCTTTTTTCACAAATTATTATAAAAATATATGTAATAAAAATTCACTATCAATATACATTATAAGTTAGCATCCTAGGTCATACATAGGAAATAATCATTACCATTAATATAAATTTTCTCAGGAATATAATTATGAATGTAGCTATAATAGATGACTTCGTGGGACTAATGCTGAAAGCCATTCACTGAAAGGAAATGAAAAGTACTTAATGTACTATATGATACAAATGATTTAAGTGGTCCATTAACATGTTGCGAGGGAAATTAGCTTTCTGAAACAGACACAGAATTTAGTAAAAAAATGCATAGTTCGAAAGAAGTAATTATTATCAGTAGGAAACGCGGTTAACCGTATATCACTACTATATCAACTGACTTAAAGAAATTTTAGTTGATTCTATAGGCTGAATAAATCAGGATGGCCAAATGTGTGTATAAATGTTAATTACATTATTATTATCTATTATTTATTTATTATCAACTTTATACATTATTCATATTTTATATGTCAGCAACTGATATATTTTGTTATTATCGTGATGAATGGAAGCTTGCCGACTGGACTAGTGCAATTAAATAATTAAATATTAAAGGATTAAAAAATTGTCAATGTTTCAAAATCACTCTGCTTTTATTGATCATCAAGATATAACTCCTATACTCCGACACGCACACACACACACACACACACACACACACACACACACACACACACACACACAATCTATAACAAAAAAAAACCAATGCAACAAGAAGGATTTGTCCGATGGAGACAAAAATTGGTGCGGAATAGGAAATGATTAAAATTTCAGAAAAATTGAATGGTTTATTTCAGAGTTACATAGTAACGAGCTCAATAAGGTGTTGATCCGCCTCTAGCCTAGATGCAAGCTCCCACACTACGTGGCATAGAGTAATAAAGCTCCCTGATAGTCTCCTGTGATATTTCTTTGCAAATTTGCTCCAATTGCAGGGAAAAGACCATTAACAACCCTGGTAGATGCAGTCGCCTTCCCATCATATTCCAGACATGTTCGATTGGAGAGAGATCTGACAGGTCCAAGGAAGTGTTTGAGAAGCTGTAAGACAGTACACAGCAACACGTGCCGTATGTGGTCTGGCATTATCTTGCTGAAAAATAAGGCCAATGTACTGCAAAAGAAACGGTAGCAAAGCAGATCTCAGAATGTCGTCGACGTACCACTGTGCTGTAAGTGTGCCTCTATTGACGACCAAAGGGGTCTGGTTATCAAGGGAAATGGTACCCCAGACTATAGATCCTGGTTGAGGGCCTGTGTGTCGTGCAATAGTGAAAGCAGGATCGGCACGCTAACTTGGGGGTCTCCAGACACGTCTTCGATGATCGTCAGAACACAGTTGGAAGAGGGATTCGTCGCTAAACACATCACGTCCCCAGTCAGAATCATTCCAACCTGATCGAGCCAAGCACCATTGTAATCTGGCTCTACAATGTGCAAGAGTGGGTGGAAGGTGGCGTAGCGGTAGGTACGAGAGTAGATTTCGCTGTATCAACCGTCTGTGAATGGTCATGGTGGACACTCGTATGTGGGTCACACGTTTGATGGTTGATAATTATGAATAAGGTGCTGTGACAGCTATCTGACAATCACCCTGTCCTCCCGATTTGCTGAGGCCCTAGGTCAACCTCTACAATCAAGAAGCTGAAATCTGCTATTGTCCACCTAATCTTGCCAGCCTCTTCTAATCGCCGCATGGCTTCGACCCATATGACGAGCGATTCTCCGATTTGCCCAACCTGCCTCTTTCGATCCAATGATACGATCCGCATACAGTTGCTCGTAATGAGCTCGAATCCTGTGGCGAGGCATTTTTTCAGTCGTTGAAAGGTATCCTAAATCGTAATGTAACAGAAAATTTGACTATCAGATTGCGAATTGCCTCTTATGTACACCTGCTGAGTGCGAAGTTCCGATGTGCTATAGCTCCCGCTATTCATTCAATAGACACCAAATTTTAATATGTTGCATGTTCGGTCCAAATGCATTTGCATACTAAATTTCATCACAATCGGACAATTCCTTCTTGGTGCGTTTCCTTTTTGTTAGAGAGTTTATATATATATACATATAGCTGTATACACGTAAGCCTGCCATCGCGCGCGCACACACACACACACACACACACACACACACACACACACACACACACACACACACACATGTATATTTGTCTTAAGCAATATAGGTTTAGATATTTCTTATATATTAGTGATTGTAGTACTATAGATTTGTACTATAATTACTTAAATATAAGAAATAAGTAATATAAATCTATTAAAATGTTATATTATTCCTAAGAAACTAAATATGTGATAACTAATTATTTTATTCATAAGATATATCGGGCGATCAAAACTAATATTTCAATAAATAAATTTTTTTTCTCGAATTACTGTTAAATGTAAATGTAAATGAAAAGTGGAAGATAAATTATAAAAACTCCAGAATAAAATTTATATTCCAATACGAAAGAAGAATAATGGAAAAAATGCCGTGAAGCAGTAACGATAATTTATTATTCAAATTATAAATGATTTTTCTTGAATGAAATCATTTCTGATTTAATTTCGCACTTTCAGAGACAAGCTCAGAAATCAAATGAAATTTATGTATTTGCCTTAATTTAATAGAAAGGTAATAAAATGCCTCGAGAGAAGGAAATCTCATTTGCTTCCTGGTTGGGTTTCAATTAATTTCGAGCCTTTCTAAAAACCGTTCTTTATATCAAAGACTTGTAATACTGGGAATCAATGTTAATGGTATATTAATTATTAATGATTCTTTATTACAGGTTTAAGGAGTACATTTATTATATTTTTCATTGACCAGAAATTGAAGTTTAATTTAGAAACAAAAGAAAATTTGGTAATAATTCCTTGCATGCTAGTCCGGAGGTTAAGGATATCTTAAGACGTAGAAAACAAACATTGATACAAGGTACCCGTATTTATTTTCTTTATAAATGGTTTTAATAAGGTAAATATTTAAAGATTACGCCTTAATTATTTAGCTTAAATTTTTTAAGCATTTTTTTGATTCAGTTTTGAATTATATTTAATTGTTTTTGAATAATTATGCTACATTGAGATAATTTAAACATTATTTTTTCACATTTAAAAATTTCTATATTGAATTATAAATATATAAGTAAAAATATAAGTACACATTTTGTTTCTTGAATCATTTAACGAATCTTAGAGATATTGTTTTAATATACTGAAAGTTGGCGAAAATTGGTGGATTTTTGTTAAAATATGATATAAAATTATTTAAAGTGTAATGAGATATAACCGGAGATATTAATAATTTACTTAAATAATTCTTTCTGGTTTTTTTTTTTGTGGTATCAAACAGTGAATTTAAAATACGAGGTTTTCTTTCTTCGTCTACAGACAAATTACATTTTAAGTACATGTTATATATATTTCTGATTTATGTTTTTCTTTCACAAAAACCATAAAATATACAAAATACATTATATTAGAGAGATAAATAGAGCAATAATTGGAAATTAAATTTTTGTTATTGAAAGAATAAGTAATAGTACATTTTTATAGCTGTCTATATTTTCCCAATTAAATTATTATGTTTTTAAAGATATTTTGGATTCTTTCATTTACGTATATAAAAGTGATGAATATGAAGATTTAATAAAATATTATATAAATATTTAATAATGAATTTTCAATATATAAAATAATCTGTCTAATTATATTAATGTTACTGTATTTACACTAATACGCTTACGGTATTTGAAATTTATTCCTGTTAATATGAACTTCCCATTAGTACTCGTATTTATATTTATAAGCTTTCTGAGATTCCAGTTCTAAACTCAAAACTCATAATTATTGAAAAGGCCTTTTGTGTATAAATTTTTGTGAATTAGAATGTTTTATTGAAAGAGATATTAATAAGTTTCCTTGCTGATTAATTTAAAATGTATTAAAATATTATAATTTTAAAATGATTATTTTTCATAATTCAAGATTTAAATGGGTAATATAAAGTTGACATGATACAATAAATAGTACACACATTCATGGTTATGCATTATATATATATATATATATATATATATATATATATATATATATATAATCTTGTATCATTGATACGAATTCGATTTATTTGGGTAATTTTGACGAAAAGTGT
>BMAW01059683.1:0-10517 GCA_019974015.1 Nephila pilipes | reverse complement strand
TCCGAATATGTACTAAAACAATTTTATCACAGTTCATTGATTCCCATTTCAATAAAAAAATAAATAATCCTGTCTTATGACAACATAAGCAATTTTTTTTTAAAAAAAAGTAAATATGAATTTAAATTTTCAAAATTTAATTCAGCAATTAAATAAAATCTGAAAAACAAATTATATGTTATAAAAAAGAGGAATAACATAATTTATTGGAAAAATGATGTCAAAAGAAGAGGTTAAATGAACAAAATAAAAGATTATGCTCGAAAGATGCTTAAGATATTCTTAATTACTTAATGCTATCATCTAAAAGAATTTTAAAACAATGAAAATCTGATTTTTTTTGCTTAAATCTTAATAAATATAACGGAAAATAATGAACATTTTATATATTAAGTCGAGTATTACAAGAAACCTGAATCAAGTCAATCATTTACATTGTTTAATTTTTACCTAGTTTTTTTTCCTTCTCTTTGGTACGATATAAATTATTTTCAACACCTTATTAAAATTCTTTTTAGTTTAATTTTCTTGATCTTGAGCCGGGTAAAAACTTCAAAGAATCGGTTAAAGTTATTTTTCTTTGATAAAAAGTTCTTAAGTTATATAATTTACATCTTTTTTCAGAATAAAAATTTTCAGTATCATCGGCTTTTAAAATATCATAATTGTTTGTTGAAGAGGTTTCCAATAATGAAAAGCCAACAAAAAGTTATAAAAAGGTATTTAAAAAAGAAATACGAGCACTTTAGGCTGTAAGATTAGAATTCTTTTAAATGATAATGTTGAATATTAAACATAATTATTAAAAAGGGCTGAATGCTTAGAAATAAGAATTTTAATGATAATAATTTTTGTGTCACTTACTCTAAAGACATTATTCCCTTTTGAATATGATGTTGAAGTATTTATAAAATATGTATTAAAAAGATAATATTTTATTACTTTTATTTCTAGTTTCAATGTAATAAACCCATTAAAAACTGACAGAATGATATCTAAAGCTTTTCTAAATTTATAGGAAAAATGATTTTTAGGATTTTTGATATATTAATTGATTTAAATGATATTATTTTTATGCAAATTGTAAAAAATATAACGTGGAAAAAATTTATAAAATTAAAAAAGTTATATGCAAAGTTTTGCAAAAAACATATTTACCCACCTACGGTGCGCTTCTTTTATAATTATTATTAAATTACTCAATTAAATATAATAATTAATGTAAACGATGAAATATCGATAAATGGACAATAGTAAACCTTTTCGATATTAAAATTAAAGGAAAAGATAAATTATTAAATTGAATATATTTAAGCTAAATATTCTTAAAATTGAGGCAAACGATGAAAAAATTGAAAAGTGATCTTGTACGCCAAAACGCCCCACCAAAGCAATAGCTTCTTAGGTAGTTAACAAATTTTCAAGAAAGTCTATCCCTTTCTTGGAGGCATTGCTGAACTCGTTTGCTCACATTTTGAAAAACGTGTTTCAAGACGATGGAGGTGATTTCTTGTATTCTTTGAGTAACATGGCAACTTTTAGACCATCCATTGTTTGGGGATTATTTTCATAAATGTTAAATTTTAAATATACCCATAGAAAAAAACCCCAGGGAATGTTCATATCAGGGGAACGAGGTGGTCTATGATTTCTTGAGAGGAGTCAATCGCTTACGAAAATCTTGAAGCAGGCACGTAATTTCATTACTTGAATGGCAAATTGCATATTCTTCTTTAAACCAAGAGCCTCATTTCTCCTAACTGAGCATTCCTTCTTTTGTCCAAGGGATATTTAAAGAACAAAGCTTATAAAAATGATCCCCAGACAACAGATGATCTGAAAATTGTCACATTTCTCAAAGAATACAAGAAATCACTCCCTGTATCCTGATACACGTTTTTCAAAATATGCGCAAACGAATTCCTCGTTGCTTACAAGAAGTGTCGAATGTCGAATATTTGTTGTTTGTGTTTGAACATTTATACGTTAAAAATAATTATTTAAATTTTGGTAAAAGAAAGTTTCACCATTAGCGTAAAAATAATCTTTTTAAGTTTGTTGCTTTTCTGTAATAAATTAATGAGTCGTCAGCACTGGAATTTTTGTGACACTCGATATAATTAAGGATAATTATATGCAGTTTCAGAGTCTATTTAAATAACTCAAATTTATAGCTTAAATAAGCAAATGTTTGAATATAGGTTTCATCAATTCAAAGGAGAAAAAATTATAATTGTGAGATTCTTAATCGTTTCATATTTTTAAATATGTTAACAACTTTCTTATGTGCACCAAAAACATCCAGCTTTGTAAAAAAACTATTTATCATACAAATAGTTACTTATTGTATCCCTTCTATTTACTTAAAGATAAAAAGTTTTTAACATTTTGTTTGTAATGAACGATTTCAACATGGGCTTAGTTTCTATTTTGCCTTTTGATTTTGAAAAAAAAATTAAATTAAGACAACCGAGATATTAAAATGCTTCAAATTTTCCTTTTTTAATTTTACTCATCTAATTTAGAGAATACTGCACTGATTTCATAGAATTATCATTTATAAGAATTTGCCGAACAGAAAGGTAGAAAATAGAATCTTAAAATTTTAACTAAATGTCCCATGTTATAGAGGATGTATTTTTATTTGCATTTTCTGAAAAAATATTTTTTCAAAGATTCTGGTACACTTTTTGCGAAAATCTACCTTACACATAGTATTGATATTTTCATGTAATGAGGTTATTTATTGTGCAAAGTAGATTTTTTTAAATAAAATTTTCAAAATTTTAGGCATAACAAAGAAACTGTAGGAGAGTTAAAAAAATTTTAATAATGAAACAATTTTTTTAATTAAACTCTAAATATTGTAATTAGAAGTCCTTTACAGATTTTCAAAGCTATATATGTATGTCAATGGAGTTTATGCATAATGCACCTAAATGTAAATACGTGACTGAGGAACTTAAACAGCTATAGAAGATTAATAGCACATACATAATCATCTATGCATATAAAAATGTAACTTTCTTTGCATAAACATATACATAAATATAGAGATATTTCAGTGATAGAATATACTTCTATTGCTTTAAATATATAAAAAAGGAAAGATTACTTTAACTTTGTAAGAAATTATCTCATTTTTCTTTATAAGACGTCTGAATCTTCTTAAATGAAATGAAATTATTTATTTAGCCAACATAAATTTTTTTTGCAAGTAAAGTTTTCTAATATCCGTATTATTTAAGAAAATATTATTTTATTGTTTGAATTTAAGAATATTATTCTATATTATATACATCTCGATATTAGATAATTTCTTTTGCTCCCTTCACGATAACAGAGTATTTTAAAATGTTATGTGAATGCAAGGCAAAATTAATTAAATCTAATTAAAAAGTAATTAACTTTTAAAATTAATTAAATATAATTGTAAAGTAATTAACTTTACTATTATAAATGTATTATTGGATTTTAATTTTTTAATATTAAAGTACTACCAAATATTTAAAAAAAAATGTTTTAAATATTTTTACATCCTTTGATATTGAAAAAAAAAATTAACAATTTCATGAATTTAAGAAAATTAAGAGCAATACATAATAAAGGAATAATTCTTACAATATAAATACTTGTTTTTATTGAATACCTATATTTTTATTATTGTTTACCCTCATATGTTTTATATCTACTTTTTATCCATCAAAGTCTTAATTTTATATTACACAGAAACATAGAAATTCAACCTACCTAAAGTTTTATCTCCAATTTTATTAATATTATATACTCAATGTTTTTTAATGTATATTTTCTTATTTTAATCAAAAATTAAATTATAACTCTCATTTAAGTACAAATATTCAGATATTTCGAGTAATAATTACACTTAGAAACGAAACAATGTTTCTAAAAATCGAAAACTGCATTTTTACAAATGTGATCTTGGAATTATAGTTCATATACTCAATCAAATATTTTGCAGGATTGTCTTTTGTACCATTTTCAGAGCTCTTATGAGAGTAACATGGAAATTTTGAAGAATGTTTTTTCTCTACAGGTATGCTAAAGTTCTAATTATGGTTTGAAATTTCAAGATATGAACAATTCTAAATAGAAAAATTTGGAAATTAAAATGATTAGAAGGCAAATTTCTATACAACAATGCTTGTAATGAAATAAGTTTTAGTTTTCCGATAATAACATTTCAGATCATAGGTAATTTATTCCAAGAATAAAAGGTGTGAAAATAAGATTTTTTCTTTATTTTTCCAAATATGATGAATGTTGTTACAATGCGGAATGAACATGCCTTCTAATCCATCTAAAATTTGAAAAGTTCCTTAATTTAAGCATTTTTTAAGTATCATATCCTTATTTCTCTTACGCCTTTCAGTCAAATGCAAGCAAACACCACAGTTTAAAGCCCAGCATATATGGGGAATTTTTCAAATATTTTTTTGTTTGACAAATTCAAAAAAAAATTATGTCATTTCGGTATAAAAAGAAACTTTAGGGAATTCAAATTAACATTTGATTTTTAAAATACAATACTGTTTTTATTTTGAAAAAGTAAAGCTTATATATAATTTACAAAAAAAACCCCAATAAATCTATATATAGAAAACTATGGTATTCCATAAAATTTTGAATCATTAGTTGAAATATTTTATAATAATGATATTGGCATGTTATTTTTTATTCAATGGGATTTTCACTGTAAAAATGTTAAAATTTATAATGGTTAAAAATCCCTTTTGTTTTAAATAAATCACTGAGTGTGCGTCTCTTTATTACAAATATACTTTCTTGTTAATTAAAAGGAAATTTTTTGTCAATTTTTGTTCTTAACTTCTGAAACTTAAAAGCTGAGCAAAAAATAAACTGTTAAAATGATTTTTCTGAAATATATGCTTTAGGTCTATAATATCAAAACTGAATCATGCCCTGGAATTGAAATTATAAGAAACCAAACCGTAAATTTTACAGAACCTCTGAAGATAGACTATTTAGCATTATAATGACGTTGTCATCTAAGCCTTTTTATCAATATTTTCAACAACTCAATCTTTTACAGATAGCTAATTTAAATTATATTAGAAATAGTTTGTTTAATCTTATTAGACCATTTCGTGGCATGTATGATTAGTCTATGCAATCAGACACAATTCAAGATGGCACTTCACACACAATAAATATTATGGATGTAAATTTAAACCATATAATTTCTTTGTCATAGTAACATATATTTTTTAGAGTTCTCCATCCCAGGGAGAACATATTCTAAACTAGCAAGCCTTGCGTCTCCCGATTGTAAGTGGATACACCAACCCTTCCATAACATTCCCGAGTTTATAATATTAGTGTAAAGAGAGAAAAAATTCTTATTATTAAATAGCAATTTAAATTCGATTCATATGTTTGCTTTATTTGTGAAGTTCTTATATGGTTTTTTTCAGCTAAACATTTAATTATCTTCCCAGATTTAAGCATTTTTCTTGTTTTTAGGAAATTCCTTTGAGGTTCGGAGGGATTTCGGTAGAAAAAAAAAAGACAAGTATCTTGAGAATTCACATGTGATCTGTTATTGTACGAACAGGAAATAGTTAATTTTGTTTTTCCACATTACAAGATCGAAAAAAAAATAGCATTTGCTTTTGTATCGTTTTATCATATAATAGGAAATCAATATGAATTTTTTTTTTCTTTTAATACTCTTTAGATAGATTTTTAAGTCAGTTTTTGTATTTATAATGACAATGAATTTACGGTAAAGAATAGGATTTTTTGATTAGAAGTTTAAAATTTTTTTTAATCTGGTTCAAGTTTTGCTTTATTAAATACTTTGTATTTTTTACACGATACAATAGATGTTTGTTTTCCCAACACTAAACTGGCTGTATTGCATTGAGTTGTTTTGCTATTGTATGTGTTTTCAATTTATATTTACAAAATAATTTTGATTTCAAATTCATATCTGAAATTATTCCTTTAAACATTTCATTACATTTGTTATTTGAAAAGAAAAAATAAACATAGTTCTAGAATATGTGCCAAGAAAGTGCTCTTTCCAACTGATTCAAATATTATTTATAAAATACGAGAGGTACTCTGAAATTTCTCTTTTTGACGACAGATGAAGTTTCAACAAGACCAGTTGTGTTGCCATAAGCTGCTACTATCTGTTTAATGGATCCAAAACAAATCTGATTCTGATTTATATATTAGTTTTGATTTGACAGCCATTTGCTATCAGATCAAAATTTAATTGTTGCTAGCGTCGAGCTGTCGTTGCCATTTTGTTTCATGGTTTTACCAGCAATGAGACTAAGATTCAGCAGTATACACCGAAAATCAAGTTTTAATTAAGTCATGGGGTTGCTCCAAAGAGGGAGAAGACGTTCTCATCGCCAGAAATAATTATGGGGACAATTTTGTCGGGATACGAAGGACGTTATATTCATATGCCAGAAGAAGGAAAAAAATACTATGAATAGAAAATACTAAGAGAGTTACCCATTTTAGCATCCTATTTCCCATTCCTAACACCGATACTTTTTGAACCATCATTGTAATTAAAAGAAATATTGTACGTGAGCATTAAATAATAAATTATACATTTCAAAACTTATTGTATAAATAATTTTTATATTAATTGATTCTAGTCATTTTTTTGTAAATAAAAATGCAATTAAACATACACTAATTATTTTTCAGTTCTTTTCTCAGATAAAGTTATTTAATTAATCATATCAAATTTCCTCGAATGCTATTTATGCGTAAATTTAATTACTTTAGAAGTGAAAGTTTTTTGCAACGCAATCGGTCTCATACCTTCAGGACACAAGTTAATGATGCAATTATAATAACTTCTTGAGATGAATACGTTTCGTCCAAATTCTTTTTTTTTTTTGCCTAAATGGTAGTTAATTTCATCCAATTTTTCAATTCTTTCATTACTCAGCAATTTCTTTTTGCACATTTTATTTTTTAAATAGTAAAGTATATTAGAGAGCATTTGAGAGTTTGTGAGAAGAAAAAAAGTATCGCAATTCTTGCAAAGAGGTTCCAGGTTTATTTTTTAGAAGTATAAGCATTTAAATAACAGATTTGGCACAGATTAAAATTTGAAAATACCTCATTGTAATAAGTTTTATTAATATATTATTATGCATATTCTAGGAATATAGGGATGTTAGTAAAACGAGTTACAAAAAATGGAGCGTAGAGTGGAATTTGAGATCCGATATATTTTTGATTCAATAAGGACAATTTTTTTCTTATAAATTCAATAAGAACTTTATACCTAACGAGAAGGATGATTTATAATTAATGCAATATTTCTTTTAATTCCTTTACCTAACTTAATTTGAGATTAAAAAAGAACCTCCCCCCCCTTTTTTTTTAAAGAAAAAGGTATGAAGGAAATATTTTTCCTTTTGCTCACTCAAAATTATCTTTTAAAAATGAATCAAAAGTCTATAGAAAGTTGTCCGTATTGCTTAAATTTTTCAAGTATATTTCTTTAAGCTAATTCAGTTAATTTTATGTATTTCTTGTCCCAGAAATATTTTTATCACTGTGTTTTGCCAAAAACTTAATTTTTAAGTATATTTAAAGCATTACATAATTGATATTAAAATGTATGATAAGGTAAGTATAACAAGAAAATCTATTTTGAAATCAATTTTATTCTAACTTGAATTAAAATGTATATAAACTTTAGTTTGACCTATTTTTAGCATACTTTAAGTAAAAAAATTATGATAGAAATACTATTTCTTTTGTGATTTTATTTATTATTAATAAAACCTTAAACATTTTTGTAAGTGGTTTAGTTTGACAGTATTTTCGTTGTAAGATATGTACAAAAATACAGAATAACCAAAATTTATTTATCTAAAGTTCACAGGAACTTTGAAACCACTGAAGAAATTAGGCAGACATTTGAATATCCTTAAAAGCCTAATTAGAATAATACATACGATAATTTATCGATAAACAGAGCCTTTGTCCTAACCCTTCTAAAGAATTTTGGATCTATAACGCTTTAAATCGAATTAGCCTAAAAGTTCTTCCCTTCCTAACTAAATTCGGAGCGGTGTTGATTTGAGGAATAACTGATCCATGAAAGGTTATTTATGTCTAAAGCTGTGAATGTCAGTCTTCTGAGATTTAAATTATCTTTTGAAATCTTGGTAAATTTGCTATTAAAATAAGTGATAATATAGAAATGGCAAAATTTGTTTGATGTAAGTATCAAGCACATTATTCTATCCAAAAGTTTTCATACTATTATAAAGATAATTGAAAAGCTATTCGTCTTTGTAGTGGAACATATATATACAGAAGAAAATATTATTCATTGAAGAAATAATTGTTAAATCGAAAAATCTAAAGAATATTCTAAAATTCCAAATGACAAGAAATTGCAGTTATAACTGTTTAGGAGATGAAATTTCATTTATTACCGCACAATCTTGACATTTATTTGAAAGTCTTGAAAACATTAAATAATGTTCAGAGAGGAAACTTACACGAGTATTGATAAATGAAGTGTTTATCTTAACCTACCTTAAGTATTTGGGATATATACCATTCGCTTTAGATCAAACGTGCTTAAGTATTATCCTTTAGTGACTTTGAAAAGAATTTTGAGGAATTATGGACGATTATTAAAGCAAACATTTGTGGTTGTCAATTTTCTAGGAAATCATCCTTCAAAATTTTGTTCCAACTGTCATTAAAATAAATGGTATTGTAGAAAAGATCAAATTTATTTCATGCAACGATTATACTGCATTTTTACATCAATCACGCAACTTTCATACCCCTGTAAAGAGAATGAAGGATTCCATTCGTCCTTTTAATAATACAGTTTACAAATTTTATTACATTTTTACTTCTAAGAAAGTAAGCAATATCTCTTTTCCGATAAATCTGAAGAAGACTCTGACATTCCGAATGACAATAAGAGTAAATTGAAACGAAAAATATTAGAGAATAAAATTTCAGTAATTACTAAAAAAATCATAACATTTATCCGAATACACAACATGGATTAAATAATAATTTTGATAAGTTTTCAGCATTTAAGAAGAAGCTAAAAAGTTTTTTTTTTAATTAGAAGACTGAGTAAATTAATTTGGACCAGTTTCATTTTTCATAAAATTCATTCTTCCACAGGTTTCAACCGCATTTTGTTAAGAAGAGAGATTGATTTTCACTTGTCTAAACTGGTATGACACGGTTAATCATTACACGTAGAGCCTTTTTGTATCAGTTGCAATTCAGCTATTGTTAGAAATGGTCGATTGTATAAGATATCTGGTTCTGACATGTATGAAAAAGTGGATACCAGTTCCAGGAAAAGGACTGGAATTTCTACCCTAAGTCAGCATACCTCTATGACTGTAAGGAATATATTGTTTACTTACAACTGAAAGTACAGATGTACTGCCCATTTATACATTTCTTACACGATACTATTGTCAACTGGATATTTGCATATTGTCATCTCATGGTTTCTGTTACTTCAGTGAATATTTACATTTCTAATATTAATTATTTCTTATATAAATATTATTTATAAAAATTTAAATTCTCTTTGTGAAAGAAAGTGTGATTACGTGATACATCATAATTCTAAATTCTTGTTACACAATTTCTAACTGAATTTCTTCATATAACAAATTTTTCAAAATTTATAGTAATATGTGTTACAATGTTTTTCTCTCTCCACATTTCGTCTTTGAGAATGTAACAATTCCTGAATATATTTTTTGTAATCTTTTCATTAAAATGAAGATTATGTTTCAAGAAATATTTTCGAGCGAAAGGTATTCAGAGTGAGATTGATATTACAGAATTTTTAATTACCAATGTAATTATTCAATTCACATAAATAACAGGTATAATATTTATAATAATTATTTAATAATTTACTGAATGAATTCAGAAACATAGTATTGAATCAATTTATTTGCACATAATCCTAGCAAATATTATAATTAAATTGAAATCTTTTTTTTTCTTCTAATAACAGATAAATGTAAGTAAAACGGAAGAAAACTAAAAAGGAAAAAAGGAAAAACTACCAGAATTAAAAATTTCAGCAAGTTTTATAAAAACAGAGAAATGTAGAACAATAGAAATAGAAAAGAGAATGCATTTGATTTAAAATTATACTATTTAGTTAAAAAAAGTTAAACTATTTAATTAGAAAATATCTTTTGACAGAAATCATTCTGGAATTAATTTCATATATTCTAAGTCAAGCATTTAAACCAAATTAAATTTATATGTTTTATTTATTCTGAAAAAAAATCTAACATTTTAATTGATGGGTATATTTTAAAGGATATATTAATGTTTTGCTAATACATTAATACTGAAATTCTTTAAAGGATTATATTAAAGGAATACATTTGATTTAAAAATGTACAATTTAATTAAAAAGTTAAGCTATTAAATTACTAAATATTATTTGACATAAATTACTTTGGAATCAGTGTCATACT
>BMAW01059676.1:0-17600 GCA_019974015.1 Nephila pilipes | reverse complement strand
TGTGTGTGTATATATATATATATATGTATATATAAGGTGACCAATTGTCCTCTTTTTGGGGAGGATAATTCTCCATTTTGTGGGTTCTGTCCTTCGAAAAGCATCCTCTTTCTTGTCTTCCTTTTCAATATTTTTAAACTAATCTATTAATCTCTCTATTCAGAGATATAGTGCGAAACTGTTATGCAAATGCTGAATAGAAGAATTTTTTAGGATATTCAAAAGTTAGTTGGCTCGCTCTAACACCTGCTATGGAGCGCGTTTTTAGAATTATTTGAGCCTCCCCGTTCATATTTTTAAAGTTTGGACAAATGTTCAAAAGTTCTGGAAATTTTTTTCAATTTTGAATTATCAGAGATATTAATGTATTTTGTACATAATCAGGCATCTATTTTCCACAAAACGATTCAAAAGATTGAAGGAGAACATAATTCAGCTACAGAAGTTAGTCTTATTTTGAACGATTTTATCCTTCAATATAAATCTCGACTAGAAGAAAAACTTAATAAATAAAAACAAAGTTGTCAAACTCTAGAAATCAAATCCGAGCATAATGGTAAAGTGTACCAAAGAAGTACAGAATTTCTATCAAACATGTTTTCAATATGTCGAAGAATGTTGTGAAACAAATATCACAGGAAATAACAGTTTTCACTGGTGTTTTATGACTTCATCGTAAGTAAATTGGGTAGATATTGAAAATTGTGTTGAGTTTTTAGCGAAAGAAATATTTGATATTAAAATCGATAACATTTGTCTGTTTGAAGAAAGTAGAAGATTGCATGTATATTAATATTTTGATAAATTAGAACAATGGGAAAATCAATATGTGGAAATTGATAAAAGAGGGGTGAAAATATTTAACCTTTTCAAAAATTTACACATTCTAAATGAAAATTCAGTTATTCTTGTTGATGCTGTCCTGTAACTAATGCAGCAATTGAAAGAGTTTTTTAATTGGTAATGATTTTTGGACAAGTGAGAAATCAAGATTGAATGTTGATACTCTAGCTGCAGCACATACCGTAAGATACATTATGAGGGATATTTCTTGCATCGAAATTTCCAATATATTGTTAGAAAATGAAATATTAACAAAAAAAATTCATTTAATGGAAAAACGCTCGTTTAATTTAATAATTAAAAGGGATGTAAGCATAATTTGTGTATTTTTGTTTGAATTAATAAAATGTTTCATTTATTTACAACGCACATTTTTCTTAAATTTTTTCGTCCTCCTTTTCATTGTAAAAAAAAATGGTCACCTTATCTATATATATATATATATATATATAAGCGAAATACCACTAACTGACTCATCACGAGATCTCTAAACTATACAACCGATTGACTTGAAATTTAGCTCAGTTGCTCATTTTGCAACGTAGACGCTCACTAAGAATGGATTTAACTGAAGTCTTATCCAAAATGTAATTTTCATCCGTTAATCTACTCTTATCCATCGGTTATGTGGTTTTTGGCGACTTTATCGCCAAAAATGATATGACCGACACCTAACGGAATATATTTATTTATATTTATACTGTGTATTGTCACCCATTAAGTTTACTTGGTGAGATTTGCGCGTGCGGAAAGGAAAAATACCAAATAATAGTATATTGAAGCGCTGATGGAGGATTGGCAAGATTTTGGCGAAGGGGCTCTTTATGTGAAATTTCGTGCATGACGAAAATAGGAAACGTACTTATTTAGCGATAGAAATAAATGAGTTTGGAATCCAACAGTTGGAGAAAGTGTAATTTAGCTCCAAAACGTAGCGGGATTTTGAAAAGTACTAAAATGGAGACTTTTTACGGAGCAGCGCACTCGCAAGACAATCTTCGTTTACTGGAGAAGCGCCCTACATGCAGGAACGAACTCAAGACGCTATGACATACATAAGACATTTTGGACGTCCCGACTTGAATGACTTTTTTTTTAGGATTGCAGTCACTTGCCATCCTAAATGTTTAGAAATCAAAGATCTCTTGAGGCAAGGACAAAAATCTTATGATAGACACGATGTCATTGCGAGGGTATTTCATTTCAAAGTTAAGCTTATGATGAATCTTCTGGCAAAAGGTTGTATCTTTGGCAATACTAGGTGTAATGTGTATACGGTGGAATGAATTTTATCCATATTATATATATATATATATATATGGGGTGATATTTTACTAATTTTTTTCATTATTTTTCTCATATATTTGGAAGTTGTGGATAACCATTATTACAGACAATGATTTTTTTTTTAAATTTTAAGTTTAGATTATCATTATCGTTTGAAAATTGAAAATTGTCTTAATATTTTACGTATTGGTTCCAAATTATAATATTATCGTCTTCCCATCGAAGCGGGCTGGTATCAGCTAGTTATATATATAAACGGAAAATGTAGAAAATTAATTGGGGAACATGCAGCCTCTCCGTCATACATATCAATCAGTAAATAAATACTTAATGTTTTACATGAATTGTTATTTTATAACGATTAAATATCAGTTCAAAAAGGCGAGAAAAACAGCTTTGTTTTTTTGTCCATTTTTTTAAAAGCGCATTAGGAAATGTTAGCCCTATCTTGATCTGCGGTCATCTTTAAGTAGCAATTTTCGATTACGTGCAGTGTTATCTCGCGCGAAAGCTGATAATGCTCTCGGCCCACTCTAACTTCTGCCCTGCGTTATCTCTCGCAAAAGGTCAATTGCCTGCAGAGAATTCTGTGCCCTTTCAGTTCCAGTGAAAAAAAAAAGAATTTTCTCCTTCCTTCTTTCGGTAATTTGCAACTGCGTTTCGGTGGTCCGACTGAGATGGTGAAATGAACCAAGTTCGCAAACGTAGGCGCAACGCAGTGCGCTGCGTCTCAAGTATTGAAAATGAAATGCGAATTTCGTTGAGGCAGAATCGCACTTTAGATTATTGGCAATCAATATTTATTGGGAAAAATTAATTAATCACTGCATTATAAAAAAAAAATTGTAACCATCCTTATTAAGTTAGCTTTACAGTTATAAATTATGAGCTTAATTAACGATTATACGAAAAAATTAGGAAGATCTTTTGCCAAGTATGCTGCTGTTGCAATTTTTGTTCGTCATGGTGGATATTTGCAATGAATTATATTTAAGAAAGCAAAAACAATTTTAATTTTACTAAAATCGTTGCAATATGTGATTTTAAAATTCTGCTAAAAGATATTGTATCGACTAAAGACTTATTTTGTTTGCATTAAATTTGTGTTCTGTAGATAAGCGTAAAATAATTTCAGTACCATTAGCACAGAGAGTAATTTAGCGAAATCTTTGAATTCAAATACAAGGTTATTCAAATTCCAATTTCAAATGCTATATTTTCATAAATAAACGATACAAAATAATGCTTGAATGTAAAAGGAAAACATGAAAGTTTTTTTTAAAACAAGTTTTCGATATAACTTCCTTTAGTTACACGTATAATGTCGATTCGATTTGTAAATTCCTGTCAAACACGTTATAAAGTATCAGAGGTAATTGTGAACCACAGCAGAAATTCGTTGTTTAAGTTCACATAAATTTGTGGGCAATAGTTGTGCATACGCTTTATTTTTTACAAATCCCCAAAGGGACACATCGCTTTGGGCCATATCAGGTGACTTATGAGGCCAGCTGTGTAACATCAAGTCACCTGGTCCACTGCGACCGATCCAATTGCGAGGTAACTCCGTGAAAGTCTCAAAAACAGCTTTCGTGAAATGGCTACGCGAAAAACATACGAATGCCACCTATAGTTCACAATATAAAACTTTTATATTTTCCCTTTGTATCCATGTGTTAATTATCATTTTGTGTAGTTTATTTTTGAAAACATGGAATTTTGAAATCGAATGATTCATTAAGATTAGATCTGTATATTCTGTAGTATATTTAAAATAATTTTAATTCCATTAACAGAGAAATGTAGCTAAAACATTGACTTCAAATAAATGCACGCTATTGAAAGAAAAGCAGGTTACTAAAAAGCGAAAGAATATGAACCTGAAACGCTTTAGAATAAAAGTTTATTTTTCCACAAAGAACAGTCTTATGAAAACAACTCCTCAAAGTGAAAGTGCTATTCGTTCAGAAGCGAATATCCCACACCCTGTTTCGGAAACAAGAAAAAAAAAAAAATAAAATACTGCGAAGAAGAGTGAAAATACAAAGAGCATTAAATAGATTTGAATGAAAAGTGACGCTTTCTTTATTCCGTAAACTGCATTCTGAGCTCAAAGGAGAAAGGAATTTCAATAACTTTGAATCCAGTTATCGTCATCGGATGAAAAAGAAGAAAAAAAAAAAAAAAATGCGATGTATAATTTTATCTATCAGATTACAATGCGCTCTGTTGCAGAATAGAATAATCTTAGAAAACTTGGAAATGACATTGAAAAGTGCACGGAAACAAAAGCAAGTGAAGCGAATTTTCATTTTTCTGCCTAGTAAATTCAATTGTTTTTCTCTCAAAACTGCATTTAACTGAGGCATGGTTGGAATGTAGTACGCAATTTTTAATTTAAAATCAATGCGTGTTTATTTTTTTTCATATTAATCTACTTAATTCCATTTTGCAACAATTAAATGAATGATGGGAAGAATTATTCCAAAAACATTAAGAAGGCTTTTAATTCTACTGAATCAAAGCTGTGCGATAAATTTCACTCACCCTTTTATCCTCAAACCGCTTGTTTAGAGATTTAGAAGGAAATGAATTATCATAAAATAACGCACTCACAAGTAAAAATCTATATATATATAAGCGAAATACCACTGACTGACTCATCACGATATCTCTAAGACTATACAACCGATTGACTTGAAATTTGGTACAGTTACTCATTTTGCAATGTAGACGCTCACTAAGAACGGATTTTATGGAATTCTTAACCAAAATGTAGTTATCATCGGTTAATCTTTTCTTACCCATCGGTTATGTCATTTTGGCGACTTTATCGCCAAATATTACATGACCAACGCCAAACGGAATATATTTTTTTAAATGTATACTGTGTATCGCTACCAATTAAGTTTACTTGCAAGATTTGCGCGTGCGAAATGGAAAAATACCAAATAATTTAATATTGAAGCGCTGATGGATGATTGGCAAGATTTTGGAGAAGAGGCTCTTTTTTGCAAAATATCACCAAATATCTTCCACCGCCAATTAGAAGCATTTCAATGACCTTGCATTGTGAATTTTAAAAAGCTATACTATGGTAACCCCAGCTGATTTCGGTTTTGCTGAGCAAACGATAATTTTTATTGTTGTGGAACCTAGATGTAAGTTTTAAATTTATGAGAAAAGTATTTTATTATTAATAATGATTGATAAACTACATTTGTAAATCTAAACGCAATCTAACCAAGTTATTGAAGTTGGCTTTTAACAAATGAATAATAACGGTATGTTATTCATGTCATTAATAAAAAAAATAAGTAGCTATCAAAATATATATTTTGATGTATGCATTAATTGTAACCTAATGTAAATATCATGCAAAAGTTTTGTTTCTGTATTTTGGTAATTTTTAGTTTTTGTTTTCTAGGAAATAAACATTTTTCATTTTTTAAAACGGCTGGATATTTTATTGTTTTCAGAATACAGAATTATTTTTAATGCTATGATTTTTAAGAGCTATTCTGTCTATTCAATTGCAGTTCCAGATATGCTGCTAGCGTAAGAGTTATCCTTTTGCAAAAAGGATCACGTAATACGGGTGACTTTTTGCTAAAATTTTTTATTATACTTCATTTTTTTGTTAGTATTTTTTGTTGAATTTTAAAATAATTTGATTTAAAAAAGTTAATTTCGGTTATATTTTTTAACTTGAAAAGTATTTCATTGTAGGTTAATAAAAATTGATTTTTCATATTTACTTTTCAGTTATAGTTCTTAATAATGGATGTTGAATATATTTGGATCGATGGAATACCTACTCCTTTCAAAGTTTTTAAAATTCTTGGCGACGGAGCATGTTTATTTTCGTCTCTGTCTTTGCTGGTGTTCGGTGACATATCGATGGCGTATAAAATGAGAAATATTATTGTTTCTCACGTGTTTGACAACTGGGATCGGTTTAAATGCTACACTCAAATGCTATCTGGCGCCCCTTATAATACTAACGATTTATATTTTACCGAAATGTGTAAACCAAACACGTATGGATCTATTTGCTAAATTATGGCGGCGGCAGAACTATTTCCCTATCAGTTCGAAGTTTATCAAGGTGGCTGCCATTTAGCTTCTGTTGGGGAAACAATTCAGGGGGAAAAAATATTACGTTTTACTGGAAACTGTAATAGTTGTCATTTTGATGTTTTATTTAAATAGTTGGATTAAGAAATAGAAGTAAAGTTAATCCTGGTTATGATAATGTGAAACAAAATGAAGAAAATGTGTCATCTTTAGTGTTTCAGCCTCAAGAAAATGTGTCTGTGTTAGTTTCAAAGACTCAATCAATATCTAACATTGATTTTTCAAGTTCAAGTGAATCAATTATTATTGATGTAATATCTCTTCAACTAAATAAAGGTAAAAGAAATGAAGAAAAAGATTCACAAATTCAATTAGATATAAACAAGTAAGACCAGCTGCTACAAAATATATTCAAAGTCATCCTGAAGAACATAGAGAAGCTGCTTCAAAATATACTAAAAGCTATCCTGAAGTACATAGAGCGTAAGAAAATACTTTTCTAATACCCCCCACGTGAATCAGGCAGCTGTAATTAAATACAATGATAAAAGATCAAAAGTTAATTTAGCGCCATGGACTTCCAAAAATTTGTCTGGTTTTAAATATGAAATATATATTGACTATTCAAATGATAAAATTGTCAGTATCGGAAAACGTTTGCCCTGTTCGAGGTGCCGTGCTTTAAAAGGATAGAAGAACCTCCAGGAATGTGCTGGAGTGGTGGTCAAGTCCTGCTTCCTGTTATTAGATCCTTCCCTGAACCTTTGAATAGTCTTCTTAGCCATAAGGATCAGCTTTCAGAACATTTTCTTTCTACAATTCGCAAGTATAATGGATGTTTTCAGATGACGTCATTCGGAGCAAAAGAATTGAAGGAAGGAAATTTTATGCCAACATTTAAAGTCCAGGGCCAGGATAGGTAGCCTATTGGCTGAGCCTCCTCAACAACCTTCTTTTCTTCAGTTTTACTTTCTCTGTGATGATGAATGTGAAAGAAACATTCATTGTGGTATTTTCCCAGGTGTTAAGCCAGAATTAGCCAATTACAAAAGGAGCTACATGAACATAACAGGTATATTCACGATTTCAAAGCTGCTGTTGATTCAGTTCCTAAAGACCAAAAGGAGTTAAAGGTTATAATTAATGCCGATAAAAAAAACCATCTAGAGAACACAAAGGTCGTTTCAATGCTTCGATTTTCTTGATATTTTATGTATAGGTTCCAAAATATAATATTATCGTCTGCCCAGCGAAGCGGGCGGGTATCAGCTAGTATTTTTATATAGATGTACAAATATGCAAGCAATTTTGTTGTTGATGTGTAGTGAAGTTGAAGATTTATGAGAGTAATAGTCATGGAGAGTTGATTGAATGGATTATGTATATTTTGCAACGAAATCATCATACAAAACACATTTAAAAAAGTGTTCCGATGAATTACTCCCGAAAGCATGTACTTCACCTGTTTTCAAAATTTGTTGCCTGCATACATTTTTACAGATGCTTTAAAACCTTTTGTTTTTGCGTGCGTGTGTGTATAGACACAACTATTTACTATTTGAATATGAGTTTAAATTTTTAAAATTTGTTTAGTTTTGTCAATTATATTTAGCATTTATCTAAGTGAAAAGTGATTTTTTTAAAACTATGGCTTGCACAATAATATTACATAAGATTTCCTTCTACTATTTTAATTTTCAGATCTATATTTTAAATATATTTAGTAATATTGAATTTGAAGTTTCATTTTTCGTTAATTTTTAATAATTTCAACAATTTTTTTAAAGGTAATTTGTTACTTATTTGAAGTAAACCTTTAATTTTTTTTCTCTTATTTTCATACATTTAATATTGTTATTATTTCTTTATTTTTATGATTATTTACTAATTACAAAATAAATCATAATAGTTTTATAAACCCACTTAAAATGTGATATTATAAAATGTAAGAAAATTTTTTGGCAATTTTTAAAAACTCAAGAGTCCTCTTAAAGATTTATATTCTTTCTTAGTAAATAAATTTTGTTCTATAGACTTCATTTTTTTTTTTTTTTTTTTTTTTTTTTGTTTCTTTTGAATGTCAGCAGAAGGCTATACTAGTACATTATTTTAAAATTTATTTATGAGTATGTTGAAATTTATGAGTTTTATAATTTTTAAATCGAAATTAATATTGCTTAAAACATTTTAGTATTTTTGCAACTTTTGTTTTAGAGGTACTATCATAGAATTTTTCATAATTTTTGCGAGGAAGAATAGGAAATGAGATGCCGTCATTTTGTATGTTGTCTAACTGGAAGTAATCGAATATTTTTGTGGGATGTACAATTCAATAATAATAACAGCCAATGCTAATTACAATTAGATTAAGATTTATGTGAAAATTTAGTTTAAGTGAGCTAAATTAAAATTTAATATCATTTAGATACTTTTTTATTTAGTATTCTCATACGTATTCAGAACTTTAGAATTGTTTATCCTCGACTTTTACCAAGACTGCGAAGAGTCTTTAAAACAAAGAATAGGGATGGAGCTTTGAAAAACGAATTTCAAATCTGTCCTGCATTATTGGAATCCACGTTCCTTGTAGAGGAGAACGAAAAGCACGTTCACCGATATGATAAATGCCTGAACCTTGACGGTGATTATGTTGAAAAGTCCCCGGCCTGACACATAGATGGCGCTACTAGAATCAAATCCATAGGTTTTTTAGTTAGCCCTAACCCTCAAAAGATGCGTGTATAAATTTGACAGCTGTCGGATCATTAGTTTGTGAATTATAGCATTTTGAGTGAAGCAACTTTCGTTATTGCGAAAAAAAGGGATAAAAAGGAATTTCGCGTGTTGATAAAATATTGCTTTTTGAAGGGAAAAAATACAGTTGAAGCAAACACTTGGCTTGATGCCGAGTTTCCGGACACTGCCCCAGGAAAATCAACCATCAAGGATTGGTATGCTAAGTTAAGACGTGGTGAAATGAGCACTGAAGACCCAGTGGACGACCAAAAGAGGTTGTTACCGGCGAAAACATTAAAAAAATCCCCAAAATGGTTTTGAATAATCGTAAATTGAATGAAATAGCAGGCACTCTAAAGATATCAAATGAACGTGTACATCATATCATTCACGAATATTTGGGTATGAGAAAGCTCTGTGCAAAGTGGGTGCCGCGCGAGCTCACTTTTGACCAAAAACAACGACGAGTTGATGATTCGGAGCAGTGTTTGAAGAGGATCAAGCGTAATAAACCCGAGTTTTTGCGTCGATATGTGACAATGGATGAAACATGGCTCCATCATTTCACTCCGAAGTCCAATCGACAGTCATCCGAGTGGACTGCACACGATGAACCCGCTCCAAAGCGTGGGAAAACGCATCAGTCGGCTGGCAAGGTTATGGCGTCTATATTTTGGGATGCGCATGGAATAATTTTCTTTGACTACCTTGAAAAAGGAAGGACCATCAACAGCGACTATTACATAGCGTTATTGGACCGTTGGAAGGACGAAATCGCCGAAAAACGGCCGCATTTGAAGAAAAAGAAAGTGCTGTTTCACCAAGACAATGCACCGTGTCACAAGTCAGTGAAAACGATGGAAAAAATCCATGAATTGCTTCCTCATCCACCGTATTCTCCAGATCTGACCCGCAGCGACTATTTCTGTTCTCAAAAGAATGCTCGCTGGGAAGAAATTTTCGTCTAATGAAGAGGTGATCGCCGAAACTGAGGCCTATTTTGAAGCAAAGGACAAATCGTACTACAAAAATGGTATCGAAAAGTTGGAGGGTCGCTATAATCAGTGTATCACCCTTGAAGGGAATTATGTTGAATAAAAAAAACTAATTTTGCCAAAAAAATGTGATTTACTATGGTAGGCCGGGGACTTTTCAATTGACCTGTTTTTCGAATTCATCTTGTTCTGTACTCTTGTATTTTTTTTTTTTATGGTCCATTGGAAGTTGGAAAGAAAATGACCTTCGTAATATTGGAACATATTTCTTTCTCAGCGTATGTTCCAGGTTTGGTTCCCGTCTTTTAACATTAGACAAAGACAGCTTTGCGCTAAGATTCAATTGGGATGTCTACCTCATCGAATCTCAAAATCGTAATCGATAATAATCCAATTTGTTTATTCTCCAAATTGTCTTGGGTGTCTCCTGAGAATTACGCTAGTCACCGATTAATCTGCTTTTGATCTGCGTAGAGAACTTTAATTAAAAGAATAACTTTCTCCTAACCTTTTTAAGTCAGCAAATCAAGTAAAGATTTTTAAATGCCTTTCTGTTCTCAATACAAAGGTCATCTGTTGAAATAAATCAATAAAAATGAATTAATAGAGGAAAACGGTTTATTCAATAAAGCATTCGAATTTTATTGTCTTCATCCGTTTTACGGGTCGGATCGCGAACACAAAGGAGAAAAGAAATCTTCTCCTAAAATAATTCGTGTTTAAAAAGAGTCTCGTTTCGGTCATATAATTTTTTCCACTCTTGACATTTCATCGATTGGATCTTAATATCCTTGCATTTTTTAAAGGTTTTATTCATTCTGCATGGGACACTTCTGATCAATTTATGCTAATGAGTGGGCGAGATTTAGTAAGATCCCGATTACAATTGATTTATGATGCATGTTAACCATAGAAATCACATAAAAATAGCTTTAAAGTCACGGCTAGATCGAGACTCGATGCAGAAATTTTGTATCTGAATACAATCTTTTTCGTATCTTACATATTTGATGCATCTGAAAAAAAAAATATTTTTGAATCAATTACTCTATAAATGTCTTAAGTAAACGTAGGACAAAATAAAATCCAGTGTAACATAAAAATTACAATTTCCAAATAAGTATGATTTAACAATTCTATTTAAATCCCAAAAAAGATTACTTTTGATGTTTGCATATTAAATTTGTATGAATGGCCTATATACACGACTATATTAGCTATTGAAGAATTAACCGATAGCCGAATTCTTATTTAACGCTCTATGTATTCGACCGTCGAACTTTGATTTTAATGGACTTTATACGCACCGTAAAAGATAAAAGATTAAAAGTGAAGTGAACAATTATAAAGGAATTTAAGAATGATACAAGAATGACCTGAATGTCCTGAGTTATATAATTTAAAGCCCTAAATTGAAATTTAATCCCTTTGTTGTTATGAATCAATAGCGTTTCATATAAAACGTTACTGAAAATTAATTCAGAGAAGACATTGATATAAATATTAATATTGAAAGTACAAATAATAATATCCAATTAAAACATGTAATATATTATTAAAAAATTAATCCTTAAATTAATGGAGTGAGAGCTGTTTATTTTTTCTCGAACTAATGAAGTAACAAATACACATAATATTAGAATATTACGAAAAAATCGTCTAATTAGCTATTTCTTTCTAGATTATATGTGCGAATAATAGAGTGTGATTATTTATTAACGTCGCACTGAGAGAAGCAACACGAAGGCTAATGGCTACGGATTCCGTAATTTTGAACCTCGGCCAAGTAACGAAGAAGACGCCTAAACTAGCACCTCCCCCTAAATATCCACACTACTGCAACAGAAGAATTTGGGAACTAGATCAGATTTAACGAGTATAAGCCCCGCTACACGGTTGGTCATTAGAGGTATCAGGACTCGAACCTGCGACTCGACGAAAACAACACCGACCGCGAATCCGGAACCATGATTACTCAATACAGAGAGAGAAGCAAATATTCCAAAGACAGCAAGTTTTGATGAAACTTATTTCGGGAAAAGTTGTCTTTCTTAAATATATATAATCTAATTTTATAAAAATATACTGAGAATTCCAACTATATACTCGCTCCCTTCGCTTCTTCAAAATACTTCCTTAAATTTATCTTTTTCTCCTGAAATACACCCCCCCCCCTTTTCTATTTTTATAAACATTAGCAGATGAGTATTTTGCTCAAAGATCGCTTAAGTTGTATTATTCTTACGTTCTCATTAGGTGGAGGTAATTGTGGGATGTTAAGGAGATAGTTTCAAAAAATGAATTGGCCTTTAATTTCGATAATCTGCCTCCCAAATTTAATGAGTATTTCAAGCTGTTAAAAGCCAGATGTATCAAGACTCTATCGTGATTTTTCAATAGTTTTCATCATTAAATCCATCATTATTTTACCATGCGAACAATATGTCAGTCAAGTTGGTTAGCTAGTTAAAAATGACCTTGATTGAAATTGAATGAGTACTTGAAGATTTCAATTTCTCTCATAACGATTATTTTATTTCGACTGTATATAATAGTTTAAGTTCGTCAAGGTGTGTGCTTCGTCATTTGATTGTGATTCAAAGTTCCGAGGTCCTTCATCAATACCCACCCCTCTCAATGCTTCCATATGTGACTTTAATAAGTAATCCCCAAGATGTCGAAACTACTTTTTCTCTTGACAAATATGTTTGTGCATTCCACTCCTGCAACCTCCTCCTTTAAAGCATTGAAGTACAGTGGCTAACCAGCGCTATATTTCTGAGATTTTGGAGCATATTGTCCTCCCTTACCTGCAGAGCTTGTTGAAACTAGAGAATAGAGGGTGCCTCGGGCCATACGAGACGCTGTCTAACTCAGTGATGTAACTGCCTTCCGAAATGTATGACCTATCAAAGTAGCAAGTATTATTCTCTGTTTAAATATGTCGTAACATCGTAACAATAAAATAATTTAATGATATCAAGCAATATGAATTAATTTATAAATCGAAACATGAAAGCCACCTATCTGGTTGGTCAGCGAAATTTCCAATAATTCTGAAATTCGAATTCTAGTGTTAGTTAACAAAGAGCTTGCCAGCGGCCACATTCCGACAGGACAGGGCGCGACACAAGACTCAAGACTTCTACCACCAGATTGCTTTGATACTTCGGCCTGTCTGTTTTCCCGATCTATCGCCAATGAAACACGTCTGGTTGATGATTGGCGAACGAATTAATCGGCCAAAATCACCAGTTGTTAAACCAGAACAAAATTGGCTAAGTGAGAAGGCAGCATGGATTTCCATACTCCAACAAGACATTCAAAACATCTTTCTGTCAATGTCGAGGCTTATAATAGTAGTTATTGTCAGCTGCGGCGGCAACACTCAATACGTCTTCCTTACCTGGCAGAATACTGAATTTTCAATCATTTCACCTAGGAACTGAGCATTATCTCTTTTGATATTACATTTTGAATGGACATCGGAGCGTAAGGAATCTTCTGCGAAACGAATTGGAGAGTTTCTAGTATATACTAAGCCTTATCAACTTGGGACTTACCTCATTTCTTACCTATTTATTCACAGTCTCGTTTTTGAAGTAAAAAAAAAATTAGAAGTTAAGTGTTACTCTGACAATGACAGAAAAAATTTACTCTCAGAATGTCTATATTCGTAACATAGGAGAAGTAACTTAAGAGAAATATTTTTATCCAACATGTATTTATGCAATGAAAAATTGTTGACGTAGTATCTTGACATTATTTTTAGATACAGAACAGATTGCATGTGCACCAAGTTTTATTAATATTCAACTTGTTTGACCAGCGTTGGTAGAATATGTTCTAACTTTCTGTGACGCTACGTCGCAAAATTTTGCTTTTAAAATACAATTTCTCTTACAAATTTTGAAAAAATTTAAAGTAAAATTTTTTAAAACAAACTAAATATTAATTAAACTTTTTTTGTTTATATATCAATTTTATTAACATTTAAATAGTAAAAGGAAAAAGGCATCAAATTTGATTACATTGTACAAATTTTTAGAAACAGATGTAAGGTCATAAACTCCAGAAATTTTCTCTTTATCAAAAGAGCATCATTAAATCTATACATAATACCATATTTTGTAATTCGCAGGATTTTTTTGAGTAAAGAAAAGCACAATATTTTATACATCCATATCTTACCAAAAGTTATTCATTAAAGACAAAAACACCATTTTGTATTTTTATAGTTAATAAAACATTAGCTGCAAAAATTGCTATTTTTTTACCTGTTAACTTATGAGTGTTAAGATTGTATCTCACAGTTCTTTACACTCTCGTTAGATTGAATTTATAGATTAATAAGAACGATGTTTCAAACATTCTCAGTCGAATTTATTATTACATTTCAAAGAAAAAAGATATAAATTAGAAGCAAATTTTGATAGGTATTACCTATCACGTCTAGGATTAAGTATCAACACACATAGATAATTTCGGAGAGTCAATAAATTTCTTCTCTTTCTGTAGTTAGATATGTATTTATTCAAGTCCCAGTTCCTTGTAAAACGTATCGCAGCTACGATTCTAAGAAACTTTTGAGCTGTTATGAAATTTACTGATAATCTAACTGAACAGATTTGGCCACCCCAAAATACAGTAAAGAAGATATCTTGCAACGAAAGCAGATATTTTACTCCTAGTCTGTATAGAGTTATCAAAAGAAATCTCATCAATACAATACGAGGGGGGTTCAGAAAGTACTTGTATTTGAGGACAGGTGTAAGTAAAAAAAGGTGTAAGTCATTAAAGTAAATTGTTATTACCATTGGATCCTGCCATGTGTTAAAATGAACCAAAACAAATTCGATATTGGTTCATAGTTAATTTTGCTATGGTAGTCATTTGCTGCTAAATTAAAATTTGATTGCTGCCGCGTCGAGTTCCCACAGTCAGTGAGGCCAGGATTCATCATTATGCGCCTGAAATCAGGCAAAAATTAAAACGTTGGTTTACTTCCGATGAATCTTTTCCAAAAAAAAAAAAAAAAAAAAAGGCAAAGATGATCTCATCGGCCGGAAAAATTACGTCAAAGATTTTTGTGGTGTAAAAGGCGTAGACAACGAATAACAAAGGCGTAACGAATGCGACTTAGACAGCTGTCTAGTGAGCCATGAGGCTTACTAAAAACAAACCATTTTCGATGCTACGAACACCATATCTCGTAATCACTTGTTACGAACACGAACACATCCCCATTTTAACTGCAAACAGTATGAACAAGGTTAGATTGATCCGATAGTTTATTAATGCTGCACTTAGAAGCAACGCGAAAGCTAACAGGATAATCAAAGAAGACTAAAGTCTTAAACAAAACGTTATGTTCCTTTTATCCATCTCCAAAAGACGTCTTCTTGAGAAATATAATTTTATTATTATCAGCTTCATGAATGTCATCTATCTAATGAAACATAGATGAAAATCGACTGTTTTTGACAAGTGCAAGGTTTTCAAAAAAACGACTTAATTGGGTTTCGACACGCAGAGAAACTTTGTTTTTCTCGGCTTACTTTTACTTGTGTACATAGTTGATCGATCCTGGCCTCACTGACGGTGGCAACTCGACGCGGCAGCAATAAAATTTTAATTTAGCAGCAAATGACTACCAAAGCAAAACTAACTATGAATCAATGTCGATGTACAGAATGAGACTTGGAAATTCATAAGTTGATGTGAAATTTGGACACATAAATCGCTTAAGGCTGTACAGAAAGATTCTTTCACTTCCAAATGACAGAAAAAATTGATTCTCGGCTGTCATTAATTTCCTGAAGTATAAAATAAAATATACTAACGATAAACCAGTTGGATCCAACGGCAAAAAAAGTTTGCTATAAAGAATTCGAGATAAGTCATGCTGATTTCAAGTACAAACTTCCATAATGAAGCAATGAAATCAAAAGTCTTAGAAAGGTTTAATGTCTTAAAAGGTTTATTATAAAGCATTTTAGACTTGAATTGCACTCAACTACTAAAGAACTATTGTTTTTAAAAGCAGTAGCTCTTCAAAACTTTCTTGTAAATGTCTACCACAGATTCTTAATATAATTTTTTATATGTTTATAATCTCAAAATTAAAGAATTTGAGTAATTTACAGATAAAATTGATCTTTTGTTCTCGTAATATGCATTTTACGAGGAATCAAGGAATCAAAGAATCACCAATATCAAGAAACTCAGTTTCTATTCTAAGTTGTTGTTTTTTTCTTCTAAAAAAAAAAGGACAAATTTCCTTAGTCAAGAGAGAGGTATAATGATAGGCTAAAAAGGTTTAGGGTAAAAGTTAATTCTGTCATATTAATTTTTTAAAAAAATTGAAAGTTTTGAAATAATTAAATTCCTGACTGTACAATTTAATAATATAAGTTTGTAATATTATGCACTCTATAATTCTATTAACTAAAAATTTTGACTCTTAGAGGTAAGTGGCAAAAAAAACCTAAAAGTATCTTATGATGGCAAAAGAACATTTTCATGAATCTTAAAAACCTATAAAGGCCATTCGCGAAGGTACAGCATTCACTATTACTGTCATAAAATATTTACCAATTGTTTCCATGCTGTGACTTCCGCTATAATTTCTGTAACATTAACATAATATTTTCCTTTTAGACGTAATTTTATGCCAAAGACAATAAAGAAAAACTAAAGCCGAATGTTTCAAGTAATGCAATAAAAATCCCGTCCATTAACAATTCCGAGAGGATTACACTTGAATTCACGTTCAAGTAAGTCCTTACGAATGCCATGTTTGGAAGGAGAAAAAAAGTAACATTTCTCAAATTACATACTTGACATTGACCGTAAATTTCATTTTTATTTTCTCGGCATAATCACTGTCTAATTTACCAATCCCATTCAATGCAAATGTCGGGAGATGGATGGATTTATTTCGAACGCCGTCCAAGAGCGCTTAGAAACGTCTTATCTGGATATGCTTCCCTCGAGAGCAATAAAATTGTTATCTGTTCTCCTGCAATAAATATACTTTATATCAGAATTCGTCGACGATTTCCGATCTATAAATAGTTTGTTCTTTTGATCCTGTGAATTTCGATAAGAAGAGGCCCGAAGTGGGAGAGAACAACTCTTACAAGAGACTGTTCATCACCTTTGACCTCTTGAGGGGATTTCTCAGGGTACGATTAATTCTAAGAGGTAAATGGGTCTTGAATAAAATATCTCGAATTTTTTCACGGTGGGGTATTTAATAAATATTTCTTGACAGCACTTCAATATGGTATGAGTAGGTATTCAAATTAGTGTTTTCTTTTGCCCATTTATTCCATAAATTTAGAATAATATGGATTAAAAATATCAAATGTAAATGTTCTTACGTTTATTATAGAAACGTTTGCTTTACAAACTTTGAGATTTCAATACAATTTTACGTTGAACTGTTTTGGTTTCATGTAACATAGTTCTAGAGTAACACAAAGGCTGTTGGAGACAAGTCTTGTAATTTTAGAGCTACAATCAAGCTACACCAGAATTGGTACTTCACTTTCCCAAATTTGTTAGCATTTTACCAGAGGATTTGTTTTAAAATACACCAGTCAAACTGATTAGCGGCATCAGGACTCGAACCTACGGATCGTCTTGAATATCTCTCGA
>BMAW01059665.1:3888-47682 GCA_019974015.1 Nephila pilipes | reverse complement strand
TTTTAAATATACGTATAGAAATTAGTTGGTAGCTTTAAAGCTATTTTTGTAAGATTTTATAATAGTATTTTGATACAATACCATTATAAAGCAAATAGATTTTGCATATATGTTTTATATTATTATATAAAAGATAATTAAGTTCATTAGGGTGTTCACTGTTATTGTTTTATATTTCCATTTGTGTTATTTTTTTACTTATAATTTAATTTTATGCTATTTTATTGCTTTTCTTTCTATTTAACTATTTTGAAAACTTTTTACACCTTTTCTATTTTATTTTAAAACACTTTTTTAGAAGTTTTATGCTCCCCTATCCTCTTCAAAATTTTTGAAGACCATGTTTATGAACTCTTCTGTTGTTTCGGTTGAGATGAAACTTGATCATTAGCCTTAATTTTAATTCAAAGCGTCGATCAACCATTAACTGCATGTGTACTAAATTATTACAAATACTGATATTTTTTTCCTCATACTCAGTTCTGGCTGAAAACTGAGCAGACTTTAATTCTAAAATTGGCCAGAAACTGCAGTCTGAATTTATACATTAATTTTTGCTATGTTATTTGCTAACTAATTATATTCTTGGTTGCACATTTGTAATTTAATAAGCTGTTTATGCCATTATTTTTATACACGTATAACTTTCATCCATTCATTTCTATTTTATATTTGGTAATATGCTGATTTTCTATTTTAGTTTAAAATGTATATTTCTAGGATTTTTATGTATCTTTCTCTCTTGTCTCTGCTCCAATTCACATTCATCTTTTAAAATTCATTATTATCTTTACTTAGTTCATCGTATTTATTATTCTCATTTTTTTTTATCTCATTCGTATTATAATTAGTTGCATTTAACGTTTAAATTAAGTGGATTTAATTAATACAAAGATAAAAAATATAATGTTTTATAACTAGTTTCAGTTTGTTTTGAAAAAAAGAATCGTAACTTCTTTCTTTTCGAAAGTTTCCTTTCTTCAAATCATGGATATTTTGAAAAAATATTAATGTTTTTTTTTAGAAATTTTCATATTATATCTGTGATTAGAGATAAGACTATTTAATATAATCGTTCTTGACACGGTAAATTGAGAAATGCAAAAAAATCAGATCAAATGATATTACGTTTTTAATGAGGTCAAACTTTTGAACATAATATTAAATGAACTACAAATTAGCCTCTGAGAGATGAATAATTTAATAAATAAAATAGCAAGGTGAATGGTGTAAATTTAAACACAAAGAAGACAAAGCCAGCTGCTAATTATTTAAATAATTTTTAAAGCGTTCATTATTTTAAAAAAATAAAATTTTCAAAATAATGTTATTTATAAAATAATATCACTGATTCTTTTAATGAAGCTTTATGAAATATTACATTACTATTTACAGAAATTAAAATTAAGTAATATTGTAACTACATTTCGTTCAAGCACGCCGCTTTGCGACGGCGAAGGAAGTGATGACTACTTGAGCACTAATAGCAATGAATCCAAACGGAGGAACTATGAAATAAAAACGTTACACCTTCCCCCCTCCCCCGAGATTTATGTGGATTGGTATTATTATGTCAATCTTTAAATTTTGTCCTTAAACTGTTGTACCCTAAAGTGTAATGTCTAAAAAACGGTAACTAAACCAAGGAAGATATTTGTTAATTGGATAGCGTTCACTTTTTGAAACTCTGTTAGCCTTAATAGAATGCTCAACATGGCAACAAATAATAATATTTATTATGAAATATACATTTTACGTTTAGTATCAGATAAGTATATGACATTACACTTATTGTGAATTGAAAGAAACAATATTGTAGAATGATATAAATTAAATAAATCAAAACTAGGTAATTTCTAGAATATATAAAACTTAACAATTTAATATAGATTGTAATTCTACTGAAATAAAATGTTCAAAAAGTAAACCAAGGTAAACAAATAAAAAAGCAATAACTATTGCTTTTGATTAAGCTGTACCTACTTATGAAATATTGCGGTAAGATTAACACAAATTAAAATTAAGAGACAAAAATATGACAAAACATAATATGAATTAAATCAAACGAAAAATGAAAAAATGATACATTAAATGAAGAAAAATTAAATTTTATATAGATTACATATAATTTAACAACTTTTGATAGATTATGAAACGAAAGAAATAGAATGAAAAAAAAATAAATCTAGACAAATCAATTAAAGAGCAATCAATTTCAAGTATAAGTTTTTCTTTCAGTAACAGAAAAAATACAAAACCATTGCAGACTCTTAAACATAAATAGTCGTATTTATTATGAAAATAATTTAACAAAACCTTTTGAATTTGAACTAACAGCTTACACTAAGTCCAGAAAGTACCACAATAGTACATCTGTTTTAATATAGTTAAGGAACGCCATTAGTAAGGATCTCCAGTTCAAAATCGCGTGGTTATAAATCTTTATTTAACTCATAAACAGGATGAACATGAAGTTTAGATGTAAAGATAATCAAGATTTTATAGATATTTCAAAAGACTTAACATGTTTAAATAATATGTATGTATCAGGCAGGAATCAACATCTATTTTTTTGTTTTTTTAAAAAAAAGTAATGCATTTTAAATAAATACTATAAAAAACCAATGAAAAAATAAAATTAAAAAAAAATAAAAATTTAAAAAAAAAAAAAAAAACTAAAATAGTGGAGAATTTAGAAATAAACTTAAATGAAGTTTTATATATATATACATTTAAGTAAGTGAAACTTTCTTCCAAACTTAAATTACTTTTGAAATTTAATTTCTAAATTTGTGTTCATTTGTATGTATGTAGCGTACAACATGTTCACAGTTTTCACACACTTGGAGAGTTGTACATGGAAAATCTTTAGATATTTTTTGGCTTATCTTTTAAGTTTTTGATAGCTTTAGTGTCTTACTTACTTTAGCTATTGTTTTTAAAGATTTATTTAGTCATGTATTTGTGTTTTTTTTATTTAAATTTTATTATTTTCGAGTTAGTATTTAAGATTATTTTCACTTTGCGTTTATGGTTTTATGAATATTTGCTAAATAACATATTTTTGTATCGGTATAGTTTTGCCAAGAATTTAAGAATATCTCAGTTTAACAATCTAGAACCTATTAAAACATAAAAATATATTCTATTCCAATTTTCTGCTCTTTCAATTAGATTTTTTTTTTCAAATTGCATCGGTTTTTATATTTCTGGTTCTTATCTATTTAATTTAAAGTTATTATTTTTTAGTTAAATTTGCTTACTTTTATTATCAATCATTTTTCAACTTGCAAATTTTATATCTTATCTTCTTATTTTTGGTGTAATTCATGATTTTTATCTTAATAATTATTTGTGATTTTATATATGAATTTATTTTAGATTTGTGCTAATTTTTCCATAAAACTTATTATTATTTCTAAAAATTATTGATATATACTTATACACACACAACATATGTGATATATATACACTACATAAAAAAACGACGCACCAAGAAAGAGTTGTCCGATGGAGACAAAGATTGGAGGATAGGAAAATTATGTACATAATAAAAACGATTAAAATTTCAGAAAAATTGAATGATTTATTTCAGAGTTACGTAGTTACAAATTAACGAGCTCAATAAGGTGTTGACCTATCTATAGCCTGGATGCAAAATGTCACACCACGTGGCATGAAGTGATAAAGCTCCCTGATGGTCTCCTAAGGTATTTCTTGCCACATTTGCTCCAATTGTCGGGCTTGGTCCACAACATTCTCTAGTAGATGCATTCGTCATCCCATCCTGTCGCAGACACGCTTGATTGGAGAATGATCTGGTGATCTCTCTGGCCAAAGAAGTGTTTGACAAGCTGTAAGCCAGCTCATAGCAACACGTACAGTATGGGCCTGGGATTATCTATCTGAAAATTAAGGTCAGGGTACTGCAAAAGGAAAGGTAGCAAAACTGGTGACAGAATTTCGTCGACGTACCACTGTGCTGTAAGTGTGCCTCTAATGGCACCCTAGACCTTAACTCCTGGTTGAGGGCCTGTGAAGCGTGTAGTAGTTAAAGAAGGATTAGCACGCTGCCCTGGGCGTCTCCAGACACATTTTCGATGATCGTCAGGACATATTTAGAAGCAGGATTCATCACTATAAACATTATACATCGTCAGTCATCAACATTCTAACCTCATCGAGCCAAGCACCACTGAAGTCTGGCTGGACAATGCGCAAGCGTGAGTGTCAGGGGGCGTAGCGGTCGGTACGAGAGTAGATTTCGCTCCATCATACATATGTCAATGGTCATGGTAGACATTCTGATGGATGATACACTCTGATGGACACTCTGATGGATGATACACTCTGATGGACACTCTGATAGATGATACATGGTAGACACTCTGACGCACTTCTGATGGATGATAACAATGAATCAGGCGCTGCGACAGCTGATCTGGCAACCATTCTGTCCTCCCGATCTGCTGCGGTCCTAGGTAGTCTTCTTAACTTCTTCTTAACTTCTGTTTGTCAAAATAGAAATAGTATAATGTCTTTGTAAAGTTAATATAGACAATCAAATTTCACGAACAAATATTTCGAAAAGAACAAAACAATTTTATACAAACCAATGCGCAACACTAAAATATGTTTCATTCTAAAGTATGGATACAATAAATGAATGAAGTTTGTAAAAGCACAGCTCATTCCATTTCAAAATACAACATAATGATCTCGCATGTGTGTTTCCATTAAAATATTTATATCATTCGTAATCGTATTGAAATCTTTGACAATGCCCATGACTAACTAAATGAAATTGCGTTCGCTGCTAATCATGTAAGTTGTGTTCTATTTAAGTTTAATTATCTAGTTTCTGATGTTCTCTTAAAAAATAAAGCGTGTGCTTAGGAAGATGTAAGTGAAACAAGCGCTTGATTATGCACCATGTCACAATGGATTATTGAGAACAAAATATAGACAATGCTATGCTTTAAAATAGATATGTGTTATCTGGCAATTAGTCCTCATTATTACACAATCTTAAACTTAACAAAAATCTCAAACGTATAAATAGGTGCATAAAAATAAATATGCACAGGGAATTATATGAGAAGCAGTACTTTTTTCAAAATATTGCTTCTAATATTTATGTACAAAAATTGAATTTAAACATTAAAAATACTTCCACTTGCTCAGAATTTCAAAGATAATTTATGAATAATAGTATCGTTTGACTTTAAAAATCTCACTTTTCTGACAATATAGTTTATTTAAAAGTAATAATTAAGATGATACCTAGATATAAATAAATGTAATGCTGGAAAAATACGTTTAAAATACTATGTTCATCATGAAATGACACATAAAGAAATGACTCTAAATTATTTAAATCAGCAATTAGTTTTAAAATACCATGAATTAAAAGCTTATTTAAAGAACTCCTTAAGCAGTATTGTTATAAGGAGTAAGTGGTTAATTTTTTTTTAACGAAGCTATGTAAAAATATAAAATTTTCTAGATCGTGAAAACCCATACGGACACGTTATTACTATTTTGGATTTAAGTTCAAAATATCTTCCAATCAAAAATTAAATAAAGACTGAAACTAAATCTTTAGTTTAGTTCTTCTTAGAAAAGTGTTGGATATTACTCGTAAGTTATTTCTTAATTTAATGAAAACATTTGAAGATATTTCTAATTAATGTGAGAGTATATTATTCTCCAGAAAATCCACCCAAATTATTGGTGTCTTCCCCGGAAACAGCAGTATAAGAAATATTGGTATACAATAAGTATTACTCCTACTTTGACAACTTTCATATATTCTCTAGTTTACGAAATTTTAAAAGAAAATTTACTGCTGTTTGAGGAGCAGCAAAAAAAAAAAAGAAAATAGTTTTTCTTCGTTTACTGCAGAATATGATCCAATTAATAAATAATTTCAAAATTATTCTATGTTTCCTAAGTTCTAAATTAAAAAATACGTATATCTTCTTAACTGCATGAATGACGTGTATTTAATGGTAATGATCTTTATTTCATACTGTGTTGAAGAAATTGCCTAATAACGCAAGTACTTCACAAATGAAGGAATTCAGGAATTGATTTGGGAATCTGATGATAGTTAAAATGATGATAACGTTGTGTTTGATAAAGATAGTGATGACAGTGATGATGTTATAGATTTTAATCTGTATGAAAAATTAGAGATTGAAATCCTGATGTAGTGATTCATTCCCTTATGCAGGAAATTGAGGGCAGTAATGATACGGACAAAAGCACACAAAAAATAATATTGAATTACATTTTCAAAAGAAAAATAGAAAGATTATAAATGTTCAAGATACAAATGAACAAGAGCATATTATAATTTTTGATGCTGACTTACTGAAAGGAATTAATGATTACGAGTAGTATTTGAAAATTTATAACAACACTAAACAGAAAACTAGCTCAAAGAATTTGATTTATATTAGACCAGATCCATTTTCTGAGGCTCAATTTGCTAAGGAACGAATTGATTGTTTTAATATGTTTTTTTCCCATGTAGTAAGAAATTACTTATACAATCTCAGAAATAAATCAAAAGAATATAGGTTATTCAAATGTTATTGATGGTTCCCTAAATAATTTAAATCCCGATGAACTGAATGCCTTGTTTGGAATACTAATACTAACTTCAGCTTTAAATGATAACCATTTCTCAAGAAAGGTTATTCTTGAAGTAACCTTTTCTGGTGGAAGGTATAGAGCTGCATCCTACTGAAAATGTGGAAAAGCTATATGTGGAGAGCCCGAAAAGAAGTTATATCCATCTTCTGTATAGACATATAATTGTATTGGTAAATTCTTATTATGTACATTTTTTTCAATTGTTTTGATTATATTAAATTTAAAATGCAAACAACTTTCGGTACTTTTCCATTTCGACGGCGCAGGCGATAAAATCACTAAAAAGGATACAACCGACGCCTAACGGATTATGTGTATGCTGTGTTTTGTCGCCAATGAAGTCTGTTTGGCGAGATTTGTGCCGGTGAAATGGAAAAGTACCCAACTGTTCCAATGTTAAAAAACAAAATTAAAGAAAATGCAAATAAAACGAATTTTACAATGCACGTAAATTTTACGTATCTCTAGTGATAAAGGCATATATAAGCAAACTAATTCTCTGGGGTTAAGACACTGTAATCATCACTAGAATGCGACTAAAATAATGACATCTGTTGTTAAAAAAACTCATGTAATTCGTTATTTCATTAATGTTAATTTATTAAAAGCGATCAATCAAATCAAATCTTCTATTACTTTATTCATGTTGCAAGATCTTCCGAGGATTGTAAAGACTGTCAAATGTTATTACCCTGTTTTCTAGTCTTGACGAAACCGGCCAATAAATAAGAATCATATATAAAATAAAATGTATTGGGGTTACTAAAACTAAAGAATATTATATTAATGTACCCAAATGTATGCTACAAAGCCTGATTAAAAGTAATCGTATTTTAACTTGTTTCCTCTTCAATGAGTAGCATGGGTAGTTATAAGGAAAGCAAGAAATATTTTAATCTATTTAACTTGAATTAATATTTACTCAAAAGAATGAATTTATCGGGCCCTTTTTTAATTTAAATATTCGAAAAAAGATTATTTGAATGCTTTAATTTAATGAAATCTTAAAATTAAATTAAATGCAAAGGCTTAAATGCATCGAACGAAAAAGATGGAAGAAAGAAATATTTAACAAAAAAATATTGATGGAATCTAAGTTAATCATCAAAATCAGAGTTAGTGAAATCACAGTGGAACATTTTATACTTAAATAAAGGAAATGAATACAAAGGCCTTGAGTAGTTTTAACGATTTACTTGTGAGATTCTGTACTTAAAAGAGATTTAAAACGGCCAGTTTGTTTGCATTCTTCTTTAATTTCATCTTAATCACCGCAGGGTAAAACGTTATTGTTAAAGCAGTTTTGCATTTAACGATAGTCATTAATTTCTAACTTTACTACAGATGTTGTATGATTAAATTAAATATTTTTAAAAAAATACGTGTTATAATGCATGTTTGTTTTTGAGAGAAAATGAGTTAAATTTACTAATGTTTCTCATTTCGAACCTTTTTTAAAAAAATATTTTAGATACACTAAAGAAGCATTTTTATTCATTAAATTGTAGATAAATAAAAAATGAAAAATATTCATAGAGCTTTGTTTTATTTATATAATTCTGTTTGTTTACTTTTATTTACTGTGTTCCCATATTTTTTAAATCCTGATTTCAGGAAATAAATTAGTATATTCACCAAACAAAAAATTCTGTTTTTTTAAAAAAGAAAGGTGTGTGTATTTTCAACGTTAAAAATGTATTTTTAAAATTATGTCCTAAAATATTATTAATATTTAGGATATTCAAGAAATGTTAAGAGATTTATTATTGAAATAAAAACAAATCTGGGAAACAAACATTTTTTATACGGAAAAAACACTCCATATTATATATATATAACATATTTCTAAGTTCAGGTCACCAGTTTCAAAGGTAAATACTAGATAAGTTAGTATATGTCATACTTCAATTGACTTAGAATAAATGGTTGCAAATGATCTCAGGCAATTTAATATTAAAAACATCATATGCTGGACAAATATGCTGGAAAATGTCTTCTACTCATCTAATATCAGATCAGTAGAAGACAACGTTTTGTGTATGTAAACGTTTTTTAAAACAACGTTTTTAAATGGTGGCAAAGTTTATTAAAAAAAATTATTGAAATTTTCATTAAAACTTTGTAAAAAACATCATATGTCTCTCGTCTTTAAGATCACTCTAAATGAGTAATTCAATATATCTTCCATAGATTGCGCCAGGTTACTACACAATTTACGTTATAAAAAAATATTGAGATATTAGTTAAAACTTGTCGCAAATGTCTAAATGTTGCATTGTTAAGCAAGTAAGAACGATTTCCAAGGTTTCAGAGCTGTAGCTTAATGGGAAGTTGGTTAATTTAACGATCGAAAATTTTATGAAATCGTTATAAAAATCACTTATTAGTTCAAAGTTGAGGGAATACAAACCCTTTTAGAGTAAATAAAAAATTTCGATTTTGAAAAAAACAAAACTAATAAAAACTTATTGCCAGCCGCTGAAAACAATCTCTTAAGAAATTAATAGTTAAACAGTTAAAATACACTGCTTGCTATCCAAATTGCAACATCAAGAAGGGCTAGATATGCCAAAAATAAAATTGTTCAAGAGATTACACGTAGTGTAAAGGTGAAATGAGTAAAAATATATCTTTTTACGAGGTAAGAAAGATGATGAAACCAGGAATGAAGGTAATGCCAAGGCAGGAAATAACTACTGCTTTATGACTCGGCATTGAATGAAAGAGGCTTTGGATGTCTTGTTCGAGTACTTATGCTACCTCCTTACGTTTCCAGAGTTGATTAATTTTAATGTATGATAGACGCAGGACCAGTCGTTCTCTTATCATCCACCATATGTGTTCGATAGGTAATGCATTGGAAAAATAGGGAGGCTAAGGCAACAATGCAAACTAGTAACAGAAGAATGCTTGAATATATTGGATATCTTGAATATTGTTATTCACTTGTAGTCGAGTATTATGCTATATAATATAGCTTCATATAAACTCTGATATTAATGGAGATCAAGGAGCTTTAAACCTTAGAGATACAACGTTGGCTAGTCAATGTACCGGAAATGTATATTAGGGTTTGTGGGAGTGAAATCCAATCCAACTCGAAGCCATAATAACAAGTGCAAAACAAATAGGATGATATAGAGACAATATTTAAGTAACCCCTCTCTACGGTGTACCAAGTCAATTCAAATATCTTGGTATTGCAGCAGAAGTGGGATTCATATGTAAAGACAATCTCACACCATTGAGTCAACCATGACTGCCGTTCATTGCATCATTGCAGAAGCAAACTTTTGGGGTTTTGAGACAACAGTAAATGCTTCAGAGGATGTCTTACGGCCACCATGGTGTGCTTTAAAAGACTTCAAATGATATGTGCAGGTATCGAATGCTGTGCAACAGACTGTAATTGTTAAGATATGGTTCTTGATGTTGCAGAGCAATTCATCATTATAATACGCATCATTTGCATGTCATCCAGTATACTAGTGCAACAAGGAGGATGCAATCGAAGCTTTTGGTCAGTTGTTCCCCCCAGAATACATCGAATACAGGTACACATCCATGTTGCTTGGTTACATCCGACCCGATCACCGATCAGTCAGAAGAATAATCTGCTTCTTCTGCAAGCAAGAATTCTTCAGTCAAACTCAGAATCCTACCTGAATAACATTCATGTTCTTCTTCAAGTCAATTAGAAGCTCCTGAAGCAAAACAACTTCACGAAATACGATTCTCATATTTAAAAATGGCAGTCTATTTCATTTTTACAAAGCACCTATTGATTAAAACGGACCATGATGTGCATCTGTGCTCTAATGATAATTATTTACACATTTAAATGGATTATACACTTAATAAAGATTTTAAAAGGATTAAGTAGTGTGGATTTTATAGCATATGTTCTCATTCAACAAACACTTTAGAGACTGTTTGTGATGTTGTTTGAATTGAAAATTTCTCCAGATAAATGAATTATGACTTATTTAGATTGGAATTAATGGAGTCTGATGAATACGGGTAGGAAGAGGAAATACTTAAATAATCAATGCAGAGATTGATATGGTGATTTGCAGTTTTATAAGTGATAAAGATAGTGAGCTGAAGTTATATCAAATGAAACATCTGTATCAGATTTGCGAGATGTAAAATTTTTTTTTGATTAAATTTAGATAGAATCTACAAAGAATCAAGAATTCATGCAAGATTTACAAATTTTCAAAGGACTTGAACTCTATTTGTTTGGTAAACCAAAGATTAATTTATTATTTTAAACATTATTATTCGCGTTTAGAAATTATCAAAGTAATAGATTGGTAAATGTTGATTATATTAGATTTCAATATTATAATTTGGTTATCACTATATGACTCTCTATTCATTTGACTGTATTGATTCGTGACTCTTGCATATTGAAAATGGAAGAATAAAGAAATATTAATAAAGGTATTATCAATGGTTCTGCCATGTAGATGATTTTCAAAAAACGAAAATTAATTTTTGCAATACAATGATCTTTTAATCTTAAAATTAATATCTAGAAATTACCATCTATATTCTAAACATATTAGAAGCTTATCTGTCAACTTCATAGATGGATTAAGTTTTAAATAAGGTTCATATGGATTCAATTTTAAATCCATAGCTCTTGGAAAATGCAACTCAATTTTAAGATGAAAGGTTCCAGAATTCTTATAGGATCCAAATTTTGATTCATCATTTAAAAAACTGAACTTTAGAAAGAAATTCTGAACTTGACCCATTTTAACAATTTTTTAACATTCAACGACAAGCTTTAATTATATGGTCCCCAAGCCAAAATCAAAAACATCGATAGAGGGACATGCCCGATATTCATATCCTTTTCTTAGCTCATTTCAAATGCAGTGTTTTTTTTTCATTTCTCAAGAATTCTTGAATCACTTTTTTTTATTTTCGTAATATTAAATTAGAATCTTCTAGATTTTTTCCGAATTAACATTCCTGTAACGCACTAAAATAAGTTGCTGACGATACATCACATATTTAAGAACCATCATTAGATGACATGGACGTCGTCTTATCTGGTTCTTTAATGGCTAAATTTCTAAATGCCTTCGCATGTATATTTTAGGGTACATGTGAAATTAACCTGAAACATTCCTATTTTTAAACATTTTTTTTAGAAACCACGTTTCAATACGCGACTGATCCCGAAAACTACATACCATATAACTAAGAATTTAACTTGAAAACTACAGTTATTCAGAGAATTGCGGAATAGGATTTTTAGCATTTTATTAATTAGTTTCTCAAATAGGCTAAACTCTCCGTAATTGTAATGCAGTTTTGAATAAGTTCTTAGAAATTAGAAGAGATGGTGCTTGTAGCATCGAAAATTGTTTGTTCTTAATAAGTATCATGACTCACTAGGTAGCCATTTAAGATACTTGTATTCGTGATCATAACATCTTTTAAACCTCAAAAATTCGCCATCATATCTTTTCCGGCAAATTAGACAAGCCACCTTCGACATTTTTGGAAAATATTCATTGAAACAATTCAACGTTTTGATTTGTGCCTGATTTTTGGTGCATAAATATGAATCTAAGTGTCATCGAAAGTGCCATCTTGACTAAAGATGACGTCGATAACCCGACATGGTAGAAGTCAAATTTTGATTTGGTAGCAAATGAGTATGAAATCAAAACTAACCAATGAATCAATGTCAGTTTTTTTTCGGCTCCGATTAACAGATGACAGCACCTAATGTTAACAACAATTTAGCTGAATGATGCGATCTGTATTCAAATAGAAGTATTTTTTGAACCACCCTTATATGACTGGTTTTTTCTCTGAAGTAGTATGCTGCTATATCATTATTGTGTTGATCGTAGAATAATGGCAACGAAAAGATTACACATCTTGAGACAATTCCACCATAGACCTTCATCATTTAACTATTTTGTATTTGTATAAGGTTACATTTCACACTAGCATATTTAGATCGCTATAAAAGATGAACAAATAATTCTGAACTTTGCTCAAATGATGAGTTGGATCTTTCAGGGGGTCCCTCTCTTTTAAGCTTCCCCATCAGTAGGGGAACTTTAATACCAATCCCTTTTTAATGTAAAAAGAGCAAATTCCGAGAATATCCCTTGTATGGTGTTGATAATAAACTGTAAAAACATAATTTTTTTTTGTAAAATGAGATAGAAGCTTATCATAAAATCAGCAAAATTGTTGGGTAATATGCTGTTGCAACTCAATCAGGCCGCAGTAGTCTAGTGGTCATGGTTTCGGATTCGTGGCCCACGGTTTTCGTTCAGTTGTGAGTTCGATCCTTGGTCACAAAAGACCCGCCGTGTAGCCGGGCTGATGCACATTACATCTGTCAGAGCCCAAAGTCCTCCCATTGGCGTGGTGTGAAATAGCCCTCGTGTTGCTTCTAGTGCAACGTTAGTAAAAACTAAACTGCAACTGAATCAATTTTTTGAATATATTGTTATCTTTAAATGGTCATTGAAGTGATTCAATCTGATATTAAATCAAACAAATGATAAATATCAATTCTTGAAATATTTCATCAAATTACATCTTAATTATAAGAATGTAAGATGATATTGCTATACATGTGCATTTCCATATATATTTATCAGGATTTATTAGTAAATTTAACTAATAAAATCAGTTGCTAAGTCAAAATAACGAAGATGTATTTCACTGCATTTTAAAAATAAGTAGACATTTATTATTTATTATAAATACAAAGAAATTGCTTTAACGTAGCCTGTGCTGTAAAAAAGAAGCGGATTCTTCATTATTGAAAAGTAAATGCTGTTATGGCTCAGTCTCTGTTTTGAAAACAATATTTAATTAAATAATAAGAAATATTAATAATGTACCTGAATAAGTTTATAATCATTCACCCTTTATCAAATATTGTAACCCTTATCTAAAAACTAACAATGGCATATAATAATTTTTGTATCTCCCTTAGGATAGTAGAATACATCGAACCGTAATTCATTAAGCAATGAATAAAATAATCATACCTTTTGCATACTTTTAACAAATATTAATTACATGGGCGTACTTAAAATGTATTATTTTCCAATAAATATTCAAGTAACATTTGATATTTATACTTTTGAAGAAAACAAATAGAGCTTATAAAATACTTGCATTGATCTCGAGAAAACAGGCATTTCTGTATATTTTTATTTAATTCACCAGTTACACCTTAAGGTGATTGTTTGTTTTGTGACAAATTCAAGGCTCAAGGACTTGATAACATTACTAACTTCTTTTTTTCTCCACGGGGAATTCATGATAGCTTCTTTTATGTGATACTGCCTTGCTTATCTTCTACATACGATAGGTTTTGGAGTGAATTAAAAAAAAGGAGAAAAAAAAGGAAAATATACTTCTCCTTTTTTTAGATAAAGTTAAAAACGTCTCTTTTCTTCCTTATCTGGGCAATAAAAGTGAAATGTTTACCGGTATGTCACCCAAAGGTGGAGCAATTTATTTCTTGTAGTTTATGTGTTTATAGGCGGAAGTTTAGATTCCGTTTGCCGTTAACTAAAAGAAATTTCACGTATGTGATTTCGCTGTGAAACGGAACTTAAAGTACGGCACTAAATAAATAAGAAAATGGATGAAAAAGATAAAAATAATACATAAAAGTTTTTTTTTAAAGTAAGATTGCTTTTATTTTACAAGACGTTTTATTGTAGAAGTAAATGATGGTTCTGTAGTATAGAACGATGCTGCATGGACGTTGTATCGCAAAATGTTTCTCAACGTACATTTTCATTTAAGGAGTTATTATTACTTTGAGAATTGTATCTTGAGAAACAATTAAGTTGATTTGAAGAAACGTAATAATGAGAAGCGAAAAAAAGAACCGGAATACAAAAAAAAAAGTCGTTATTAAAACCCTTTTTATTTTTATTTGTAATTATTCTATATTAAATCAAAATTATATAAAATTCATCAACATTTTGTGGATTCAGTTTATTTTTTTGGTTTGTTCTTGGTTTCTTAGGAAGGTACAAAAGATAGTTATGGATGCTGCATGTGCTCTGAATGATAGAGATAAGAGTGTAAAACTCATTACCTAAATATTTTATTTAAAAAAAACTAAATTCATGTTTACGAAAAAGACTGAACTTAAAAAGAAAAAAAAATACTTGAAAACTATTGATTTTATATTAGTACATAACATGTACCTAGTAAGTGCAGAAGTGCAAAAAGGAATCCTGATCATTTATGATTCTCCTAAAAAATCCTCTTCGAAAATTTTACTTTATTTTCTAGAATTGAAAATGACAAAATTCCCTGGATTTCTTGAAACTGGTAATACATTTGTGAATTAAACACTTTATAATCACGTTCTAAAAATCCTGCCCGTTTAAAAATTGCATGCTATGTGGAATTGATAATCCATTTAATCTAATGATTATGTAAAAAACCTTGTAAATTTAAATGATAATTTACGGCAATATCTTAAAATTTGGAATACATACATTTTCCTAAATAATTTTCAATATGTATAATTTAACGTGCATCTAAAAGAGGATTTTTATTTGCTCTCTGTATAGAAATTACTTAACATTTACGATGTGAGATGAAACAAAAAGAAATTTATACCTTAATTTAATATATTGTACATTAAAATCAGATTTTATGGATGTCATGGTAGTTTGGGCTGATAACGTTATGTAAAATAATGTTCAAGGTTTCATTAATTATATCACATCTATCATTTAATAATTTACACTTAATGTTCTCTTAAAAATACAAAAAAACCATTCAAATTATTCACTTATTAAATTTTACAAAAATTTGAGAAAATATCTTCTTTGAGTCTGATTTCTCAAATACACTTTAATATGCTATAAAGTGTATATCAGAAATCTAAGTAATCTAATTATATGTAAAGTTTCATAACAGGAGAACATAAATATTACTTACAGATATTTTTCTAAAAAAACGTATCAAAATGTATCTTTAGGGGCATTTCAAAATTTTTTTCTTATTTTTTGCGCTTAATATATTCTTGTTTAAATGTATGAGAATCTGGGATTGAAGTCCTTTTATTTCATTCCTAAGTCTAAATTAATGTAAGAAATTCTATTTTATATAAATTGTACTATTATCATTTGTTTTAACAGAAATAGTCTACTTTCCTACTTTTATTTATTTAAGTTTAATTTCTAGTTTTGTGTTTTTGGATATTGTTTTACAGTTTTTATTTACCCTAGTTTCTTAATGAAATTAATGTGTTTCCCGTATATTCAATGAAGTTTTAGTTTGACACATTAAGGTAAGTTTTAAAATTGTATTCATATTTATAAATTGATTATTTGCATTAATACAGTTAGTTATGTGTGAAAAGTTCATGTGGATATTCATAAGAGTTATGAATTGATGTATTAGTAACAAAATTTGTACAAAAAATATCAGTTCTATATAATTCTACGTGTTTATGTCTTAAGACACATTCAGCTTAGGAAATACAGGAAAAGAAATAGTAATAAAAATGTGATTCAAATTAATAAAGAATTAATACTGTACTATATTAAAATTTGGTCACATTTCTTTAGCCGCTATCAAAGTTGTAATGTTCCTGGGCATGCTTTCTGTGTTCTGTTTTGTAAATTCTTTTATCTGGTAACTGTCATACCGTATATTCTTTATGTTTTCTTTTAATTATGTTTTAGTTTTGTATTGTTTCTTAAGGGGTCTCAGGGGTGTTAAACTTCAAATTTTTTGATTTTTTGAAAAAAATATATGTTGTTCTTCATTTCAAGCTGAACGTTTTGATACCATCCATTTGACGATACTCAAAAAACTTCAAAAGTTATTTGAAAAATTCCGAAGTATGTTTTGGTAAGATCAGTGTTTAAATGGACAGATGCCACGCCCACAAAATTTTAGTTTCTGTTTACATTTCTTTATTTTATTTCTAAGTCAGCCTCATTAAAATATTTTAATCGCTGAGACTTATCAGAAGGAGGTCTGCAACTCAGCACAATGTTTATACTTGCTTTATTTCGTTTTGCTAATTTTCGCACGTTGTTTGAACACAATTTTGTGCATAAATATAAGCATATTCGTTACCCAATCTACACTTGAGATATGGATAATGTTTCATTGAAAAGACCATCTGGAAAGCGTCCAAAGAAAAGGAGATTCTATGGGAACCAATTCATTACAAAAGGTAAAAATAATTTATCATTTGAGAGAGTTGTACCAACGATTGATGTAAAGACAAAATCTGCTTCCAGCAGGAAGTTGTCTTGTGTTCAGTCTTCTTTGGAAGATAATTTTTCTGCGGTAAGTGAAAATTTTAAAGGGTATAGAATACTAGATCACATGTTAGTTTTTAATACTATTCTGTCTGTGTCAAGTTGCACTAAATGCCATGGATCAATGAAAATAATTGAGAAATCAAGGCGGGGTTTGTCTTCTTGTTTTCAGATAGAATGTAAAAACTGTGGGATTGTCAGCTCTTTTAGAAGCTGTGAAATGACTGGCAATAAAAAAAATGCTCCTGAAATAAATAGAAGATCTGTTTTGGCAATGAGATGTATTGGCAGAGGCTTAGAAGACTTAAAAACATTCTGCACTATGATGAATCTTCCTGATCCTGTCGAGCAAAAATCTTATGATGCTATCAACAACCAACTCTTGCATATTACGAAAGAAATAGCAGAAGCAAGTATGAAGAGAGCAGCGGAAGAAGAAAAATCTTCGTCTCCTGATAACATCCTTACAATCAGCGGTGATGGGACTTGGAAGACGAGAGGACACTCGTCATTAATTGGAGTGTGCTCTGTAATAGGTGCAGAAACGGGTAAAGTTTTAGATAGGGAAGTACTATCGTCTTTTTGTAAAGGATGTGATCATTACAAAGGCATTAAATTTGGTCCAAAGTACAAGAAATGGCAGAGAGACCACAGGATCTCATGCAGAAAAAACTATTCTGGATCTGCGGGTAAGATGGAGGTAGATGGAATGCTGAGAATATTCAATCGTTCCGAAAAGCTTCACGATTTGAAATATTCCAACTATATAGGAGACGGTGATGCTAAAACTTTCAGTGCTCTTTCTGAAAGCAAACCATATGGGAATGATCATCTAATTCAGAAGGTTGAATGTGTTGGTCACGTGCAAAAGCGGATGGGCACAAGACTTAGGAAGCTTAAATCAATACATGGGAAAAAGAAATTGTCTGACGGTAAAACTATTGGCGGTAAAGGAAGGCTGACTGACAGTTTGATTGATAAACTTACCCATTACTATGGAAATGCTATTCGAAGCAATTCTACAAGTGTGAAAGACATGAGGAAAGCTATTTGGGCAGTTTGGGGTCACTCATGTAGCACAAATGATGAACCCATGCATTGGTTTTGTCCAACAACTCCAGATACATGGTGTAGATATAACGCTGCAATTAATAACAATACTCAGGCAAACTACAGCCATAAAAATCTCATTGCTAAAGCAGTACGTGATGTTATAAAGCCAGTGTTTGCAGATTTATCTCATCCAACACTACTGAGAAAATGCTTAGGTGGCAAGACGCAGAATCCAAATGAATGTCTGAATTCATTGATATGGAAATTTTGCCCGAAGACAATTGGTTCTGGTCTCCAAGTTGCAGAGATTGCTACAAATCTGGCCACCAGCATTTTCAATGGTGGTAGCCAAATACTTATTTCCATAATAGAAAAGTTTGGCTTAAAAATGGACAAGAATATTTGCTTATCACTGGCTGAACGTGACAAACGAAGAATCAAGATTTCGAAAAAACGGAGTTTGGCATCATCTTTTGAGGCACGCAAAGCCAAACGAATGCAGAAAACTAAAGAAAGAGAGTTGTTAGAGCAAAAGGAAGGGACAGTTTATGATCCAGGAGCATTTTAATATGTAAGTTTCAAAATTTAATTTTATAATTGAATTTTATAACTTTAAATGCATTTTTCTCAATTTGAGTTTTTTTCACTTACGCGCAGGATATTTCAAAACGTATAATACTTAAACACTTAAAAGTTTGTATGTATAATAAGTATAATAAACTCTTTCAATTCAGCCCAAATTTATTGTCATATATTTATTATTTTTATAAAAGTTGGAAAATATTTAGTTTTTATAAAAATGTTTAAAATTTTGAAATATTTAATTTTTTTAAAAATACGTTTAAATATTTATTTAATTTTGAATGGGTTGACATTTAAGAGGGCATATTTGACTTTGAAAATCAACTTTTTGCAAGTACTTAGAACTAATTGTGTTGAAAATATCTTGCGCGTAGTGGAACTTAGTCAAAATTTCTGAAAGAAATTTTGATTGTTTTTGTGGCCTCATAATATAAAAAAGTAATAATATATTTTATGTATTTTACATATATTTTAAACCTCATACATTTGTAAAGCATGTGTAGAAATATCAAATTATTTAATATAAATTTAAATTAGTTATACTTAGTCGAAAATTGTATACATTTTCAGCTGTCGAGGAAAATTTAACACCCCTGAGACCCCTTAAGTAATTTGACACTTTGTGATTCCCAAAAAGTTTGAATCGGATTCATATCTGAATAATTAACAGGTCAATTGAAAAGTCCCCTGACTACCATAGTAAAACACACTTTTTTTGGCAAAATTAGTTTTTTTTTTATTCAACATAATTTCCTTCAAGGATGATACAATGATTATAGCGACCCTCCAACTTTTCGATACCATTTTTGTAGTACGATTTGTCCTTTGCTTCAAAATAGAACTCAGTTTCGGCGATCACCTCTTCATTCGATGAAAATTTCTTCCCAGCGAGCATTCTTTTGAGATCTGAGAACAGGAAATAGTCGCTGGGGGCCAGATCTGGACAATACGGGGGATGAGGAAGCAATTCGAAGCTCAATTCATGGATTTTTGCCATCGTTTTCACTGACTTGTGACACGGTGCATTGTCTTGGTGAAGCAGCACTTTCTTTTTCTTCAAATGCGGCCGTTTTTCGGCGATTTCGTCCTTCAAACGGTCCAATAATGCTATGTAATAGTCGCTGTTGACGGTCCTTCCTTTTTCAAGGTAGTCAATGAAAATTATTCCAAGCGCATCCCAAAATACAGACGCCATAACATTGCTAGCCGACTGTTGCGTTTTCCCACGCTTTGGAGTGGGTTCATTGTGTGCAGTCCACTCGGATGACTGTCAATTGGACTTCGGAGTGAAATGATGGAGCCATGTTTCATCCATTGTCACATATCGACGCCAAAACTCGGGTTTATTACGCTTGATCATCTTCAAACACTGCTCCGAATCATCAACTCGTCGTTATTTTTGGTCAAAAGTGAGCTCGCGCGGCACCCTTTTTGCACAGAGCTTTCTCATACCCAAATATTCGTGAATGATATGATGTACACGTTCAGTTGATATCTTTAGAGTGTCTGCTATTTCATTCAATTTCAATTTACGGTCATTCCAAATCATTTTGTGGATTTTTTTAATGTTTTCGTCGGTAACAACCTCTTTTGGGCGTCCACCGTCTTCGGTGCTCATTTCACCACGTCTAAACTTAGCATACCAATCCTTGATGGTTGATTTTCCTGGGGCAGTGTCGGCATCAAGCCAAGTTTTTGCTTCAACTGTATTTCTTCCCTTCAAAAAGTAATATTTTATCAACACGCGAAATTCCTTTTTATCCATTATTTTCACAATAACAAAAGTTGCTTCACTCAAAATGCTATAATTCACAAACTAATGATCCGATAGCTGTCAAATTTATACACGCATCTTTTGAGGGTTAGGGCTATCTAAAAACATATGGATTTAATTCTAGTAGTGCCATCTATGTGTCAGGACGGGGACTTTTTAATTGACCTGTTATCTCAGCTCAGATTAAAATTTGTGTATTTAATACTTCTTACTTTATGCATAAAAACAAAATCTTCATCACATGGGTATCATTCTCGAAAAGCTGGTACGAAGAAAGTTTGCAATACTACTCAGTATTAGTTTAGTCTAATTGGTCTCTACAAGGTTATTCGATTAAAGCCCTTGGAATTGAATGAATGCCTCACCATAACTTTGATGGTTGCCCTTTACCTTTTGGACAATGCAATATGGGTCTAATTTTTTTTTCCTGGACACAACTGAACAAAAATATTATTATTTATCAGAATTTCAGACGTGAACTCATCTGAAAATCACAATTGAAATTGAAAGCACTTGAGTTACTGGGAAGACGTTATATCTTCAATGCCTCAGTAAGTTTTATTCACTTACAGGATGCTCTGACAAGTGTACTTCTGGTAGCAGTCATTGGATAGTTCTTTTCAAACCTTAGAGTTTTGAATAAATCATATTAGTTTTGTAGCAATTTTTTTTCTGAACCTACATTATTGATTATTCTGTCAGAAAGAAGAGTTATCCTTTTCCAGCTATAATACTCTCTTAGTTTTTGGAAAAAAAAAACGATACACTTTTATCTAAATAAATTCTAATTTAGCTAATAATTTATTTAGAAACAACTGAAACATAAACTATTTTCCTTTACTAATGATCCGTCTGCAAAATAAGTATTTTTATTTCAGAACTTTTCAGTGGAGAAAAATTTGGGCACTTATTCATTACTCCAGAGCAGTAAAAGGAGAATATTCCAAGAAAATGTAAGATATTATGAAAAGAAAACATACTATTGATTAATTGGTGAAGTGGAATCCTGATATGTGCAGCTAGCAAGTAAAACCAACAGAATATTTGGATTGAGATTCTATGTAGAGGTTATAGTTCGCGACAAATTTTAATACTAAAGTAAAAAATTTTATTATTTCAATTAAATAGTCAATCAATATTAAAAATAAATAAATATTTACATAAAATAAATTCAATGCACAGAAAAAATTTAAGATCTCTTCATTTGAAAAATTTATGATTGCATCAATGTAACTTGAAATGGCAAAGGAAATAAGACTGTCCACATTAATATGGCAACCCCCTTTAATAAGAATTAATTTTTAACACATTTTTATTATCTAATTTTAAAATATATCCCGTTCTTTTCAGCAGCTAATTTTACTTTTCTGAAATCTTCGTTTAATTAATTCACATTAAGTTTAAAATTTAAAGAGAGCGGTGATTTTAGTTATATATTTTTAATTGATTCATTTTACTAATAATTCCTAATTTAGCTGCTTTTTAACTAAACGTTTGAAAGGAATTAACACATTAAATGTATTCTTAAGTAAATGAATTTAAAAGCAATAACTAAAACATAACTGAAATTACTAAATAAAGAACAAAATTTCACTCTTAAGCACATATCGATATTTGAAATTAATTGTGCACTTATCATATGCACTTCATTCTGATAGTTCATAATATTGCTCGTTAAGACACTGACATTCATGATATTCAAGTTACTATAGAACATTCTGATAGAATGTATTTGATTAGTATCGTTATTCTCAATATTTAATTAGCAGCTAAAATTCTGTGAATTTGTTTCTCTTGAATAAATTTTTCAATATAGATTTTACATATTTCTAAGAATAATAATATATTGAATTTGTAAGTTACACAAAATTTGAATATTGTACTGGGGCAAAATCTTATTTTAGTTATTTTTCGAAATGATATTCGAATAATCAAGAATGTACGCTAGGAAAGAAAATTGGTTGAATTTGGTACAACACTTAAATATATACAATTTAAATATATACTATTAATCTAACATTATAATAGAACATTCAAGGGAAGTTTTTGAAAAAATTACATGAATATTTCAGATTTTATGTACTTGTAAGTTTAGTTTTGTATATCTGTATGTTACCAAAAATATTACAGAAGTAAATTGGCGTTACTTTTTTTTAAAAAAAAAACGAATTAAAGTGAAACAAAAACCAATTTAAATCAATCACAGAATAAAACAGAAATTTTTTCTTCTCATATTCCTTCAAAACAAATTAAATGCAAATGTCATTCAGATAGTGGATGTTTCATTATATTAATAAAACATTTCTAAGAAAAACATATTTTCTATCTTAGAATCTGAACTACAAAAAAAAAACATATTTATTATGTGTAATAGTGTTGGACTGAAAAAAATCGAATATAAAGTAAATCCTTTGCAAAATTAATGATTAAACTTTCTTAATATATTGCTCAGCGCATGTTCTAGAATGAAGTTGAATAGTTTCTACTTAATTTTTCATACACTTTAATAAGTTTGTAAATGTAGATTTTGAAGAGATTAGTTCGATTTTTTAAGCTATTCACAATTTTACACATTCATTTCCCATCGTACAAATATCATAATCTAATATTAATTTTAATATAAGACATTTTATTAATTTCTCGAAACAAAAATTATTGTTTTAGGCATCAAAGCATATTCCGCATATGTATCTAAATTCTATCAAAATTATAGGCCTTAAAATGCTCGCTTACAAAGTGTACGGCCTTGGACACACCTTAATATTTGAATTATATATTTTCCACTGAAGTCAAATAGAAAGTTATAGAAGTTATTTTAGCAATTTTTCTGTCATTTGTATATATTACTTCTTATATTACAAAAATTATTTACGTTTTGAATTAATTAGAAGAAATAATATCAGAGAAGAATAAATTATTTTTTAAAAAATACTGATTTTACCTTGGCATTATTTTTCCAAAATAAAGTGTTAAGATTGCATTAAAGTCATTATTCAAATATATATTTCAATAAAAATTTTATTTTTCTTTCCTGAGTTGTTTCAGTAATGTCGTGGGTTCTAATTAGTTCTGATGCCACTGATGCTATTGACTTTTCATGTTCATGCACGTTTAATCTGTTGGGGCGGAAATTTATCCTCTTTTTGTACTGAGAATGATATCCACTTTCTTTTCTTATAGGAGAGGGAATACCAACTCATATATCGTCATCGTCACTTTACCATGATTAAAATTTGCTGGGTTTGTCTTCAATAATTTTCGTTTTGTTTTTGAGTTAATAAACGGTTAATCAATGAATTAAATTTGCATATTACCATGGTTTAAAAAGAAATAATGCATCTCATAAATTGAATAAAAGAGCATGTATCTGAATACAATAATAATTTAGATACATAGATACAATTAGATAAATTAGATACAATACAAACTTTTGAGCTATTTTGTGATATATTTTGTGATTTTAATAATCCACTAAATTAAAACGTTTCAAGTTACAAGTTTTAAAATACCCACTGAACAAGATCCGGTAAACAGCAGAAGAAATCAAATTGTTGAAGATATTCTTTTTTATACTAATAAAAATAGCATGATTGAGTGGTGTCGAAATATTATTTATTTCTTATGCTTTATTTAAAAATTCAACTCTATTAGATGAATGTTAAGATCCTTAATTTTTAGACGTAATATAACTATTTTCAAAAATCAAATTGACCCATTTTAGATTAACAGTATCTATAAAAAAAAAGAATGCGAGAGTATTTAATACTAAATGTATTTAGTTTATTTAGCATGGTTAATAATAATTATGCATAGTTTTGTTTTAAAATATTGATTTGTGTTGATTTCATAAATTATATGAAGCAACACAAAAATTTGTAAGATATTTAAATAACCAAAAATATTAAAAATGATGCATATAAATAAGTTAATTATTTAATTTATATTTACTTTAGTAGAAATACATTACTGAATTTATACACAAATTATGGCAAATTTTCATTTATATTTCACACAAATTTTGTTCACACTTAAGCATACATGTACCCAACATTCACACTCATCCATATTCAAACGAACATACACGAATACACATACACAGACTCAATTTCCATTATTACACTCAATATTTAATACACATTTTATGATTACTTAAAAGAATAACGAGATTTAAATCTGAAATTTTCAGTCATAAACATAGCCCCAGTGAACACAAAAGTATAAATATATGAGTTTATAGCTTTTTTACGTACTTAATAATGTCAATGTTAAATAGAATTCATTCATTGTATCTTATATATTTTTAACGATAATAAAGATAAATGACTTACAATTGCACCTTTCAATATAAACGTAAATTATAGTTAATTAATCCTATAAAATACAAACAAAGATATTTTCTCTTTATATTTGAAATCACTTTTTCATTTGTATTCAAGAGCGCGAGTAGTTAGCAAATGCAAACAAAGTATTATTCATTTGGGAAATATTGGCACCGGATTTATATTTTGATTATAATTATTTACAAAGCTTTTGTAAGCAAAATAATGTTCGTAGATATGAAAAGAAAAATATATCTTTCGAAAACGTAAAATAATATAATAAAAGACTAAATAATAAGGTTTCTCTTAGCTTTGAAATACTTTTGTTCAATTGTTATTCTAGAAAATTCTGAATATGTATTTGATTCGTAGTAAGGCTATGTTTCAAAATATTTATAACTTATTGTAATAATCATTTGCTAGCAATTATATCTGTAGACATTTTTCGAGGGTAATGTGTATGTTCATATCCCGGATTAGTGATAATTCAATTATTTTTACTGAAATAAATAATCAAATTAAGATCTTTTGATATTTTTGGTGATGATATGTGAATGTTGAATGGGTTTCTTTTTAAAACGTTATAACGTAATTTTGTTTTGTTTAAAATGTTTATTCTGATTGTATTTATGATTAAAATTGAAATTAAAATTTCCGATTTCAATATTTTTCAGTTTAATCTAAAGATTGTCGTTTACATTGTGATCTTGTTTCTTAACTGGAACATGTTTATGATATAACCATATGCATTACATCTAGTGGCTTAAAAGGAACATAATACAATTTCAAAAAAAATTACTTCAAATTTTGAAATGTTAGATAAATGTGAAAAAGAAGACATATGTAGCAATAAAATACTTATCATTAAATTAGGTATTAAGACTTCATGTTTTATTTCATATGGCTAAAAATGTTCCAACAACATTTATAAATCCAATACCACCTTTTTCACTTACTTCTTATTTTTAAGTGCTCAATTATTAAATAATTTCTAGTAGATATAGTTTATCTAACTAATAGTCTTTTCATTTTCAACACTTATTTACTGTCGAACAGAAGGGTTTTTCATATTATCTTAGAATTTTTACTAATTATAAGCTCTGATATAATATAACTCTGTTTTGTAAGAATAATGAGATTATTTGTCATATTGTATGGAAAAAACAAAACATTTTTCTGTTTTTAATTCTTTTCAAACTTATTATTTCTCTAGATGCTATTCTCGAAATCTTTAATACATATATTCAGAATGATTTACTCATAATTGAATGGAAATAAAATTTAAAATAAGGTAGGCTTGTGCTTAAAAATTTGTTTACCAAATAATGATCTTGTGACTGTGGAAGCCTAGTGGTTATAGTAGCGGATTTGCGGTCGGTATTCTTTTGGAGGGTTCGAACTATGAAAATTATTTTCTAACATCCACTGAAAGTAGTAAAAATCATCTCGTTAGTAAGGTCAAATGTTATTTGAGTGTTAAAAATAATATCACGTGAAATTTCTGGGGAATTTCGCTTTAACGTGCATGCATTGATTTTAAGTATATTAATAATTATTTCACTAGCTTTGGAAATATTATAATTAGTGAATACTACACAATGATACTGTACCTTCTTTTCTCATTCTTCAGAATTTGGCAAATGCTATTTGAAAATTAAAAAAAAAAAATCAGCAGGGAATTGTCTTTTCTTTACTACTAAGAGTTAGCTTTTGTAACTGGTAGGTGATAATTTGGAACAATTTATAAATTAAAGTAAATTTGTTCGTTTCAGATTCGAATCATCCTAACGCTTTCAGAAAACTTTTATAATGTATACAAGTGTGAATCATAAATATTTAATTATTACAAGAAATAACCGAGTTATAAGAATAAAATTCATTATGCATAATAATTGATCTTTTTGAACATAATTTTGTATATTACAAGTACAAATACTGATTTATTTTATTTTAGAAAATCTGAGATTAATAACTTTCACATCGCAAAATTTTAATTAGGAATCAAGGAAACTGCAAAGGTTTTTTTTACTACTTCACTTAATTGAAATATAAATTGAGTTTTCATATTTTTATTCTCAAGACTTCGTTATAAGTCACAATCTTTTGTTATATATATATATATATATATATCTGTTTATCTTGACATTCTTAATGTCATCTTTGCAGAGCTCAGCAGGTTGAAATCTATATCTTCCATCACACTGGTTACTTCAACATACAGTTTCCTGAAACCAAACAAATCAACAATAACAGCAATTATTTACAATATTACGTAAAGAAACAATTAATATACACATTACATTTTATCCAGATATATGGGTTATATCTTAATAATAATGAATAACTTATGATTACCTTACGTATATAGGTTTAAAAAAGAATAAATTTATGAAATGTTAATTCTCTTAAGCATGCGAACTAAATATCCTCTTAAAACAGGAAATATTCTTTTAATGTAAGAAAATTATTTCTTTTAAATCAAAATTTTCCAATCCAAAACATGGACCCATTTTTATTCTTTATGAACAGTATTCCAATGACATAAAAGTAGATAGAATTGTTTTTAAGTCACTCAAATTGAAAAGTTACATACATTTTATTTTCACATGATGCAAAATTTATAAAAAAAAAGAACTCTATTTGATTTTCAAAATTTAAGTCAGTTAAAATTTAGCTGAAGGTATCCAAAATCTTGTTATTCAGGTTACATTGAATTGATCCGAATGTAACTTTAGATATGTTTTACATAAATCATGGTACTGTAGTTCAGCTTGAAAAAGTTAATTGAACCGCTTGCCAATGGATGTTGATACAACTGAGTAAATGGTAATAAAAGATTGTTGACTTATAAAGGTTGCATGAATTTTATTGGTTATTTCATGTATGCTTGATGTGTATTACTTGTTAGTCAAAAACATGTTGAAAACGTACCATCGATTCATTAGCTTAGCACCCACCAATTCTAAAAAACGAAGAAACATGACAGACGATTCTGGCTTTCAATTTCGCCTCATTATTTGAGCGTACTTGTTACACGAGATCTTTCAGGAAACTCCATAGCCAGAAATCACAAGGATTCAGATCCAGTGATTTGGGGGATCAGACTGTCTTGAACCATGTCATGTACGTAAAATGATACGCTTTTCAATGAAGTTCGCACGAATCACAGTGTTTTAATACATCACCGTATAAAAGGTATTTCGTCTTGTATTAGCATAGTGGATTCCAAAGCACCGTTTTTTTTAACGCCAAGAGAAGCTGTTTTCTTCAGAAGTTTGCCAGCCATTCACTTGTGACTTTATATATAACCTCGTTCGAAAAATCTATGGGAGATTCAATTATTTGAAACTAGGAAAAGAACATGAAAAGATGCTTTAGGGGAACAATTTGGTAAAGATAAAAAAAAAAGTTTGGATGTGATGCAAGATGCTTAATATAGGTGTGTGGTCCCCATTAACAGTTAAGTCTATTGCACATCAGCTTCACATGTATATGATGAGATTATCAAACACTCTGTGGGGAATACTATTCCATTCGTGAAGAAGTGTAACCTCCAAGTTCCAAACAGTAAAAGGAGGCTTTGATCTTGCTGCAATACAAGTCTGAGTGTGTCTCAAAAATGCTCGATTGGACTTAAGTCAGGAGAGCTTGCTGGTCTCTTCATTAGGTGTATTGTTCGTCTTCAAGCATGTTCACCATATGAAGAACTACATAAGGTTCTGCATTATAATCTGTTAAAAGAAAGCAATCATTATTTTCTAAAGAGTAATATCCGACATGAGGTATCAGTATCTTATCTGCATACCAGTGGACTGTCCATTATTACTTCCGAATGATATGCAGTTCCGTACGTTCCCCTATGCTGATTCCAGACCATACCAGCAAACCACCTTGATTTTTTTTCATCATTACTGAACGAATATGTTGTTATTTCGAATATACCTTATTCTTCATACCCGAACAATTTGGGTATCACTCTACAGGCAGAATTGGACTCATCAGTGAACCAGATTTGGCTCCAATCGCTTTGCGCCAAATCTCGATGTCAAGCAACCCATCTTTTTCGGGCCGCACGGTGTTTTGAGATCAATGAAATTCAAATTATTGTCCTACGAGCATAGAAAATTCCCTGATGATGCCTATTTTGGGCTGTGTGACTCTACATTATTTGTCCTATTGCAAAAGTAACTGTTTTTTGAAGCTGAGTAACACTGCTTTTTCGAAATCGAAGAGTCTCTAAAAGAATACGTCGGTTATCAGTAGCCATGGTAGCACGAGGACAAACTTTCCCCGGTTGACATTTAATGTTCCTTGTTTCTCGGAATTGATTACAATGCTCTGAAATGACACTCCATACCACTACAACAGCGTCTAGAACATTTTCTTTGTGTTTGTATAGAGTCAAATTTCCTTAAAATACGTAAATCCATGGATTTTGGTAAATCATGTAGAGATGACATTTTAGAGTTACCTAATTTAGAGTTAACAATAGCTGAGCAATTGAATTTCATGCCTGAGAGAGTGGGAAAAATACTTCTGCGAAATCACTATTTTTGCATTTGTATCATTTTTCTAGTTTCCACTTCAAGAAAAATTGATTTGTGTATGAAGGTTTCTTCTATTTTTTCTAAGCCTTAAATTATGGAGGTTTTATTTGATATTAACTAACGATATAAATATTTGTCTATTTTCATTGAAACTATGTGTTCTCTTAATTTTTTCCGCTGGTTAATAACAGCCATTGCAGGACATAAGAAATGATGGAACCGCATATGTAGCACTCTGCATGATTCTCACACCGTCTAATGAAAATATGTCTCTTTTTTCCATAAAATATGCAATGGTCAGTGCTCATTCACTTGGAATATTTTTCAGGAAACGTAACTGAAAATTAGGACATGTAGAATGATTATTTTATTGGAATTGTTGTACATTGCATAACTTGCAAGGGTAATTATAGTAAAAATTTAATTGCATATCTGACCAAAGAATATCTGACTCCCAATCTGCAGCCTACCTATTGTCCTTCGTCAATTAAAAATGTTGTTCCGAAAGCAACTTCATCCACAACCACCATTTTTCCGATGCAATACCTAGATTACTCTGATTCAGTTTTAAACGGAGTTTATAGACATAAGTTCTTTTCTTACAATTCTTATCGGCAGAAATTTAGGGTGAGTGGCCTAATCACTGCTAACAATCTGATAAAACAGTTTTACAATTCATAATCGTTCCGTCATGGCGAGCGGTATGACCACTGAAGTGAATGTTTCTTTCCACGTGCAACTGTTAGTTTCGTAACATAATTATGATTCTTGTTCATTTGTTCATTCGTTTTGCCACACAGCATCAGCTGAGGGCATAAATTTCAAACACCATTTTTTTAAATATACTTTCAAACTCATGATCTACAGAACACATATTTCATTCGGTTCCGTTTAGTATAACTGGAGTTATATAAGATACTTTTTTTTACCATTAGTTTATTTTTTACCCAATAAAAGACACATTCAGTTATTTTACTATTCATCTTATTCTAATGATTTATAAAACTAATTAACGAGCTTGTAAAGTTGAAAAAACGAATAGTTGAAAATTATTACCAAAGGTATAAAAATACAAACACAAGTTAATTACTAACCTTTCTGACCAATTGTATTTTTTAGATTTTTTCTACTTCTCCTCAAGGAATTGAATTAATATTATTCCGTATGTTTCTTTTAAACCCAGCTGAATCAAAAATTTAATCAATCGATTTTGAAATATAAAATAAAAGATGTTCGGCAATTTCACAAGCGAGTGACTACATTCTTACAACAGGAACGAAGTATTTCTTTTAAGTAATCCTTTTCCTTTGAAAACTCGTATAATCCTGAAAGATTCGTTTAGAATAAACTATAAATTGACAGAAGGTAAGAAAGAAGATGAATTGATTAGGGAGGCATTAAGCGTGAGATTAAATGAAAAAATGGAGCTTCAATTTTATTCATTTCATACATTTGAAAGAAAGGAGTAATTTTTTTTTTCATTTTAATTTTCTGCTCTGCTACCTTCCGTAACCGAAAATGTTAAATGAAAGAAATACTCTACTTAAGCATAGACAGCTTTATTTCTTTTTATAAAAAGGTGGTACCTAGAAACATCCTTCAAAATGCAGAAGAAAATACCATTTATGCTCTAGAAAATGGGGAAAAAAGAGTTCACTACCAATTTCATATCCATTCTGACTCAGAACGAAAATCGCTTGATTTATATATTTTTTTCACTATAAATTTATTTTTTCTATCTCATTTGACATAGCCAATGTATAATGAAAAGTAATACCTCTGAGACTTTTGCAATATATATAAAACTTATGATTCTCTTTCCGAAATTAAATGTTTTTAAATAAAATTATTTGAAATTTAAGCGAAAAGGTTGAATTTTTTTTCGTATTTTTTAAACACAACTTTGCATTTTACGATTAAAATATCAGTATTGAATAAATTTATTTCTTCCGTCAAACCGGGATTTAATCTGTAAAATTGAGTAAAGTTTAAAAAGTTTTGATTAAAAGCCCAATAATTATCAAAAGAAAACAAGTTCATAGCAACGACAAAATTTCATATAGAATAAAATATTACTTAAAATTATGCTATAAAAATTAAGTTCAATGTTTAGTAGATTTATGAATAAACTGTTTAAGTTTAATATGTATCTGGAGAGTCTACAAAAATATAATGAAAAGCTTACAATATATACAGTTTAATAGATTTGAGAAGGGATTACTGAATAATCAATCTTATTTGTAATTTTAAAAAAGAGAATGTGTATCCTCTTGGGATTTCATTTTAAACATTTTTCCTTTGATATTCATGAAAAATTCATGTCTGAACATATCATTAGATACAGCATTAGACAAAATGAGCGATAAAGACATCAATGAGGTGCTTTGAAGCTAGGAAGGGAATATAAATCATTTTTAATTTTCAATGCTTATTTTATGAATCCTATCTACTTTAACATTTGCCTTTTTTCACTCACTATCTTATCATACAATCTAACACTTTCAGATAGTTCCAATTACTTAAAATAAACTCTTAAATTTTTAAGCTATAAAAATTAGATGAAAGTAAACATTTAAAATAGCAATTGCGAAGCAAAATTTATTGTTATTATTATTGTATATACTAATTATCTTTGCACGATTAAAGGAAATCTGAAAATATATTTTTTCAACGTCTATTTGATTGCGTTAATCAAAATCATAAGATAAATGGAGGGAATAAAAACAAAATGGTGTCGCTATTCATTGATGATATAGAAAATAAGATAAACATGGTATTTTACAGAACGAAGCAAAAAGCACTATTCCAACATACTTGGGTTATCTAATGAGATACTTTTAAGTAAATATTAAGAAAATTTAATTATAAAAAATAAAAGCTTTTATTTTCAATACTTATCATGACTCGGCGTATATATCTAAAACAATTATGCACTATAATTAATGAAAATTAACTGTTAAATTAATTATCAAAGATACGATATAATTAGTAATATTTAAAACTATACCTAAATTACTTATGAATTGTATTAAAACATTACAATTTAAGTATTGTAACATTTTAGTAATTCCAATAATGAATAATATTGAAATTTCTAAATCTATAGTTTCCAATATTTTTTTGAATCATAATTGTTTTTCTAAAGGCATTCATAAAAAATGTACATATATACAAATACACAAGTACACTGCTGAAATGAATTAGGAAAGCAAGCAAATAATTCAAAAAATTATATTACATAGTTATATAATTAAGATAACACGTGTAACAAAACGCATTGTAGAAAAAAAATTATTGTAAGGGAACTTCCATTACTTGAAACGAATAAAGGGAGAACATGGACAGCTGCTTCAGGGCAGCAATTTGATTAATGTAAATGACAAAAGAGTATTGTTTGGAAACGATGCAAGATATTTAAATTGCATGGGTCTCCTTCAACAGATAAGAGAGTTGCATAATTTTTTTGCACGGATATGACGAGGTTATAAATAGAACTCTGGGGAATATTTTTCAGCTCCTGAAGAAGTGCGATCTCTTGAGTCCGGGAATGTAAAATGATGTCTTGGTCTCTCTACAATGTGTCTTTTGAGTGTGTCTCAAACATTCTCGATCAGATTTAAGTTAGGAGAGCATACTGAATACTCCATACCCTGCATTATTTCAGCTTCAAGTATGTACTCCTCGAGACAAACTACATGAAACCTCGCTTTATAATCCTTTAAATGGAAGGATTTACTATTGGTTACAACATTAGTTACAACATGGAATCTCCGTATCTCGTCTGTAAGCCATTAGGCTGTCAAATTTCCAATACGAATGGCACAGAGGCTCTAACGTCCAAATATGCTGATTTCAGCACAAGTATCAACGAACTTTCTCTGTAATGTGGTATCTCCTAAAGAATGTTAGTTATATCTAAAGCCTCTTCTCTCAATACCGATACACGCCATGTGTCCCAATCTTTGACGGAATTGGGACACATCAGTAAGCAACACTTGACTCCAATCACGTTTCACTCAATCTCGATGTTCAACATCCCAACGTTTTCAGACCGAACGGTGTCTTGAGATCGACGAAATACTCAACAATATCTTATTCGCAAAGAGACAAACGTGATGTAGAATATTTTAGATTGTTTGGCTGAACCCCCTTTATCATGTTGCTAAAGGCAATTGTCTATGCAGCTTAGTAATATTGTCTGGTTTGTCTCTACGAACTGTTAACATGATATATAAGGTCATCAATAGCAATGGCATCATGAGGATGATCTCCCTCTGGATGATATCTAACATTCTTAGAGTCTTAACTAATTATGATAAACTAATATTCAACGGCCTTAAAATGACTCTCCTTGCCTCTCCAATAGCTACTCCTTTCCCAGATTCATGGCTCCCGATAATAATAAAAGCTTTGTATTCCGGTAAATCATGTAGTACTTTAAAACCTATTCTAAAGTTTTTACAGGAGCTCGAACAAAGTTTTTTCGGTGTCTGGTCTTTGCTTCCCGTTTTTGAGTCCAAAAAGTTGATTGACAGCAAATCAGTCAATGCTTCCAAGGCAAGACATTGATGTTAGAGGTGAAGGCATATTTAATAAAAAAAATTGCAATCTTCCACGACGTTTTTCCTCATACAGCTGTGACGTATTGTATATTTTTAATAAAAACATTTGACTTTACGGTTTGTATGAAAACCTTTCTCTTAAACCTTTCTCTTAATAATGAATTTCTGCTGCAAATCCAGTTTGCATTGAATTTATGCAAACTTCTATGTAACTCTTTTATCACAATTTCTGCGATTTTTTTTCTATGTTCATTCTACAAATTAGAAAGACTCAAAAAGCAGCTATATATATATATATATATATATATATATATGAGCGAGAAAAATCAAGAGAGAAATAATTAGTTATTACCTATATTTAAAAAATGTATGTCAAGCCAACATATATATAATACTCTGAAAGAATGTTTAAAGAGATACTAAATTACCAACATCTCCTGTAATCAGATATTTAAGCTGTTACGAACATTTATGAAAAAGAGATCCAAAAATAAAATATGTTATTCAGGATTACGAATTAAAGTAGTTGTATGAAATCGTAGCGTTCTCTCTGTTTCAAAAGACAAAGGAACTGTTTGAAGTGTGTATGTTTGTTATACATTATTTATAAAATATATAATCGGCTGAAATGACTGGCAATGCACATACCTAACAAGGTGAAATTGCATCCAAATGAAATCAAACAGGGATTTATCTTCCATTAAAAGTTTAACTATGTATTTCACTTTATAATTACATTTGAGGAATTATTTTTAAAATAAAGATAGAATATCGGAGATAAAAAGAGAAGTAGCATGCTTTTAATATGTATTATATTACAAGAGCTCATAATAACCGAATTTATTGGAACTGTACTGTGAATATTCGACCGGAAAGAATTCTTTATATGAGTAACAACCTCTCATTATGAAACTCTGCTAATGACTTACGTAAAATATAAGCTAAAGTTTTAATTACAACATAAAAAGAAATATAATTTGACGGTTTATTGAAGTTGTGAAAAAAAAAATAATTCTCTGATTCGGGATAGTTAAAAAACATCTTAGGGACCCTTATCTGAAGCTTTTTTATGTATAAAAACGCTTGCTATTCGCTTTTAATATCCATTAAATGACTATTTTTTATTACTACACTACGAAAATCTTTTTAATTGATAAGATCTAGGTAAGAAGTTATAAAGAAGTAACTCAATAACTCACTGAATTTAATACACTGGGATAGTTGCAAAACGTGATAATAATGTATTTCGAACACACAAAATTATTTTAAGAAAAATTAATAAAATATAGAGAAAATATTGTCATTAAATTTATTTTTTCTGGTGATACATGTCTTTTCGATATTGGTAGAATGGCAGCTTTAATGCAGTAAAGTTTAAAATTAAGTTTGTAAGATAATAGTTTTAGGATACGAAAAAAAAAATATTTTAAAGAAACGGCGGTTATATTCACATTATTAAGCATGTTTATGAGAAAGTGTCTAAATAATGCATTTTATTTTTAATAAATAAAGATCAAATCAGGTCGCATTTTAGTAACTTATGTTAAGACAGTTATTTTGATATTAAACGGTTATATAATAATATATTTTGCAAAACTATTTATTTGGTACAAAATGCCTACGGAAATAAACGCAACTGAATAAATTGGATTAAATGATATTTATTTAAAAGTAATAAAATAAAACTGTATTATGAGTATTTATATTTTTATTAAAACATCTTTTCTCATTAATTTTATGCAAAAAGTGCAAAAGCATTTTAGCAGCTATTTTTTAATTTGTTGAAAAATTCATAAACCGCTACAAAATTGAAATATATGTTTAACAAACTATAATATTTTTATGCTCTATGAAAAGTGGTTACAAATGTTCTAAATATGAAAATTAATTTCATGCTAGAATTTTAAATCTGTGGAAAAAACACCTCGCTGATCTATTAGATGTTTTACTGATTGAATGAAGACATATCTCTTTCCTTTTCATTTAATAATCAGGCATATAATTAATATTTTATAATTGTTTTAAGTTTAAATTATTGAAATAAAACAAGAGTACCCCGTGAAAAATTGTATTTTACATTCATAAAAGTGAGTTTTTAAGGACACATTCCTCAAACAAATGCAGACATGGACCAAATCTAATAATCATATTTTTTTATAGCATTTATAAGCTGTAAACGTTTAGATATACTCACATTATCCCATTCCTAATTTTATAACGGTGATGCATATATTCGTAATTTTTAAGACATGGACATTTGAGTTTATAACCTATGCTATGTAACATCAATATTAAAGTATAAATATAACATTAGTTTATTAATTGAGAAATTATGTAAGTAATGTATTTATTTATACTTACGTATATCGCAAACAAATATGCATAATAACCATTAATATCGTCTTCTGAAAACTATACTATTTATTGTAGAAAAATCAGAGAAATATAAATATAAATAAAACTAATTATGAGGAAATTAAGAAAATAATATTAATACAAAAAGGAAACTCTGAGGCTTTGAGTTTTGAATATTTTTATCATGAACTTTATGATGCTCTACAGGATATCAGTTCGTTTGTAATACACGTTTCAAGGATGAGTACTTGATTAAATAATAGAATATTGACTGAAGAATTAGATTCATTGATTGCTTATTAACTTGGTGTTTAGAATCAACACGAGGGCTCATAGCAATGCACCTCTTGAAGATTGTAGTAAGCCATTTGGCTATACATTGCAAAAAAAAAAAAAAAAAAGGATTGGAAATTATTTAATCATTTTGAACAAGAGGTTTTATTATAAAGAAACATGACCATGACAAACTAAATAATTTTAAGATGTTTTGGAGGCAATAAAGGCTCGTAGGTAAACAAAGAGATTATTCCTTGAAATTTCCCAAGACGCTAATAATATATCTGGAGAAGAATTTCTAATCCATTCGTATAAAGGTGATTAGGTGGACTATCCCTTCATGCTCGAAAATCTAAATATGACCTTATTTTATTCAGAGAAGAAACAAATGTTTAGAATCAACAAAAATGGAACCATGGTTTTTTTTTATTATATCTTTCGATTCACTTCTGTCTGTCTGTCTCTCTTTCCTGGAGTCTGCATCTGAATTACATAAGACATTGAGTCATTAAACTCATGTCCTTTATTATATAATCAATTTAATCATTCTTTTTTACTTTGATGATAGTAGAAATTTTTTGTTGGTCAGCGCCATGTAAAATACCCTAATGTAGATGCATATTTTAATGTTTATTCTATGTTTATTGCTTTGTGCCATATGGCAACTTCTGAAATTGAAATTAGTAGCAAGGAAACTAAATAAAACTAAAAATTATTTACTTGCACAACAAGATTTCAAAGAAATTAGATTGAACGGTAAAGAACAACTGATAATCTAACAGATAAACTAAAGAATTGGAATTTGCCGTTAGAAACAGTGTCACTCTGGATCAAAGTTTTTTTTTTTTTTTTTCAGATTAATGCAGAAGGACTTGAATGCACTTATGAGTTCACATTCGGCCGGTCAGCTTCCTTACAACTGATGTTTAGTTTGGTGCCTAACATGGCAAAACTTTCCCTCCTAGCCGAATAACCAAGCTAAAGAATTTAGTATGAATCAAACAGTCCACTAGAAGAAACTTTTGAATGTTAGACGATCCTTAGGGAGATTTCAAGGGATGATTTATAACTAATTATCCATTAGGAATGCAGGCTTGATTCTATTCTCCGATATTGTAAGTTGTATTTCTCTGAGGTTTCTAGCGTGAAAACTTTACTGGTTCTTTATACCACTTTAATGGATCCATTATAGGGTTGTTGCAGATGTCTACTGACCATAAGGTTTGGGTAAAAACATCGCTTGTGGGAACTAAATTGTAACGCATATGAACTATATTGGATGAGGGATTTGAATTTGGAACGGGTTGAAAAGTTTACATGCTATTCTTTAATTATTTAATAAATTCTTGGACTGAAGAATTTTCCTTAGTACAGCAAAAAAATCTTTCTATGAAGAGGAAATAGATTGTCGTAGCGGAGGAAGCTCCCAATCTTCCTCCAGGCAGAACAGGATATTCAACAGGTCTACAGGAAAAACATTCGTCCATTGTTTCGCGACATGCCTTTTAAAAGAGTGTTTTCGGGGACTTTGAAATTTTTCCATCATCCAATGCAAACTTGAGTGGTACTTCATAGTTTGTATCCTCTCTAAACCTATAGGCCTTGTAAGTACCTTGAAAAACTCATATTTGAATTGCAAACCTATTCTTGTAGTGACTATCCCCGAAATACTGAACCTGATAATCCATCCTGTAAAGGAATTAAAGCGATATTTCTATTTTTTGATCACGCATCTAATAAACATCAGACCAACTAGAATATTTATCAACATACGTTACTTAGTATGTGTAACCATTTAATGATCGTACGGGCTCTACTTTGTATAAGTGAACTTGGTGGAATTTAAACGAGAAGAGAGGAAACTGTCGAACTGTGGAGAGTGAACGAATTAAAGTTTTACTTTCTGACCGGAGGTGCAATGTGCTCAGAAAAATGGATGTAATAATTTTAAAGGAAGGTCAGATGAAATTATCTTTGATTAATTTATTAGTGACTTTATTTTCAAGATGGGATAAAAAATGAATACTAACAAAAAAAAAATTCTAAATTGTATAGAACAGAGAGTCGTATAGTACTAGTTGAGATGTAATGTACCAATTTTTATCACCATTTAAAAGTAAAATAAATTGGAAATCATATCTTGAATCATTGTTCATGAGAGACTTCTGATCCCCAGCCATATTCTCGTTATCTGATTATGTAGTTAACCTAACCTTAGAAATGAGAGAGAAATAATTACCTAATGCATTAGAAAGACCCGGACAAAAATCCGGTCCTTTATTTAAAGACAAAGAATTTTTTTAAAGAACAAGGATATCGCGTCTAAATCGCCTTAAGAATTTAAACCACATAGTACTTCTATAAAACGTTGAAAAGATCGATATTCTTTCTTCAGACCGAATGACGACAGGTGTACAGGTGTTGTAATAGCTGTTGTTTTAATATTCTATCGATTAATATGTATCTAGTCATAAGTTTTAAATTAGAGCACCTATTTAGGCCCATGTGGAATTCATTATGGTATACGCATGTTGATAGAACTTTGTGTACTCATTAAGTGGACCATGGAAGAATGAAAACCACAATAAATTTATAATAGTTTAAATTTCAACCACCAGGTGAGAAGAAGACGCAAGAATAAAAAAAAATGGAAATACGAAATTTTATTTAATCACAGCATATATTCAGTGGGCATTCAATTTGAGTCAAGTACATGTTCAAAACATATAATAATATATTCAACAGCAGTGCGAAGCATTTCTAAATCAATTGCATGAACATGGGGTGCTATGCTTCCATTCAGTTCAGGTATAGTCCATATGCTTCTTTCATAGATACGATATTTCCGAAATCTCCGCTACCATAATTCGCATAGATTTAAGAGCAATGAACGAGAATTCTATACAATCGAAACACTTCTTTAAATTATTCGATGAACACTAGAATGAGTATGAAACATTATTGTCACTGACTGGATAAATTGACCACAAAATATTCTAAAACCATGCATTATCAATGACTGTTCTGGGTTATAATGCATGACTTGAAGATTTATAGGAACCAAGTGCGTTTGCTCAGATATAATGAGATAATTACTTCCATAACTTAGATATTGTGCAAATATCATTTTAAAATGGATCGAAGAACTTTTCGTAGTGTAGACCCAGAATTCTTCTTATTACACCACTCGATCACTTGCAAAAGAACAATATGGACAAATTAAGAGTAACTTCTTTCACAGTTTCGTTTGAAAGCGATTTCTGTATATTTTTTATAGCACACCCAACTCCCCTGACAATTTGAATTCAAAAAGCATTTTTTTAATCAAAACTTGCCTCAGCATAGGATCTTTTTCAGTTGACAAATTATTGCAATTCTGATGAAACAACTTTCCAGCAACTCTTGTTCTTTCTTCTCTAAAGACATGGAGCAGATTAATATTAAAGCCGTAACTACTGGCTTTTGAAACTCTCAAAGTTTGTATCATGTCTATTTTTCGTACATGAAAACTGCCATCTAACGGTCAAAATTGAAATATTTTTTATTTTATTTTTATTGCAGATTTACTTTCCTCATAATCTATATAATGTATATACAGAGACTCATCGACATCCCTCTACCAGAGCAGACTCTCTGTAATTCTAAATAGAGTAGTTGTATTTATAACTATTCTGTAAATATGTGCGTGTCTTCATATATTTAAATTATATATGAATAAATCGTTGATTAGAATTTTTTTAGCAGAAAGACATATACTAAATTTCATTTATTCATCTAATTTATTCATCAAGTATTATATTAGTATATTAATGGTTATAATTTAAGTCAGAAATATTGGTGTGTTTTCATGTTTTCCGTAAAGTGAATTTTAAATTTGATATGTGCACTTAATAACCATGAAACAAATTTTAATTTTCAAAAAAAGAAATAAAATATAAGACCGTTATTTATTTTCGAATGCTATATTTAGTCATTTTTGAATAGATATTTCTGAATTTTAAGAATGTTTTACCTTTTGTTAAGAATATTTAACTTAAAGAATGAAAATAGTTATGAATGATAATTTATTTATTTAGAACATTTTCAAAACATATCCTACTTCAAAAAAAATTATGTATATTTGTTATTATAACTTTTTATTTAAAAGTGTATTTAAATCAAATATTTTAATTAGTTTGCAATGTGGATTTCCATTTTTTTTTCATTTTTAATATATTTATATGTATCGGATTATTTTATACAAATATATTTAGAAAAGATATAAAGCATCATATAAAAATAGGGAGTTGCAACCTTTTAATTGTGTAACGCTAATTCAAAATAAATGCACAAAACTTGAAACTCTGTCAAGAAAATATATTTTATAATCACTATACTTTTTAACTATCTCTTAATTGTCATTTTTATTTAAGTAATTCAATATTAATACTGTTGTAGAAACTTCAATAAAATATTGAAAAGTGTGAAGTATGTAGCATTTTGAAATAAATTACAAAATAAATATAATCTTTATACACAGGAAATATATCAATCAAAATGAATAAAATATTCCTGCTGTCTGTGTATAGAAGACAAATGCAAATAAAAAAATCTTTAATATGACTAAAAATATAAGGATTGAAGTATTGATTAAAAATTACTTCCGAAGTTTGAGATGGATATTAATTTTTCTCTTTTTAATATATCTTAAGAAGTTTGTATCTAACATTGAAGGAAAAATAATTAAATAAAAATGCATATATAATCCATTTAAAATGGTGCATATAAAAACTTAACCATATACTTCCGCAGATAAGACGATAGTTGAATAATCAAAAAAAATGATTCAAAAATCTGGGGTCGTCTTTTAGGACGCATACAAAAAGTATTGAAATTTATATAAATTAAAACCAATATAAAATAAACAAATCAATCTCAATAGATTTAAATTCCTCATATCATCCTTTAAGGTAAATAAGTCCTGAAGTATGCATCTTCTCTTTCATTCTTGAGAAACTTGTCATATAGGTCTTATCCTATACTGAACGTGTCGATTAGTGGAAACTCGTCAAATTACGGACAATATCTTGCTGAAATTTTTGAGCATTGTTTTGTTTCCTGTCTTATTATCAGTTTTTTTTCTGTTCATGACACGAATGCACTAACCTACTGTTGCTTTTACTTCTTTGCATTGTTCTGTATTGGGTCACTCTCACTTCAATTTATAATCCTTAACCATACTTCTTGTTATAACTTAATAATTCTGCCTTTGTACTTGTACCCATTGTGCAACATCTTTTTCTAAAAATTGTCCAGTTAATTATTCCTTTCCTACTAGCATATTTTTCTGCATTAAAATTGTTCGTAGACCCTGCAGTCGCAAGGGCTTTTGCGCAGCATTTCTGTGGGGCTATTCGCAAAAACACCAACTCAAAAATGAATTCGGCCGGAATCAAACAAAAATCCGTACACCTGCAGTCAAAATTTGAGTCTAATACGAAACTAGTTTTTGAGGCACCCGTAACTAAGGTTGAATTGACAACTGTCTTAAAAAGTCTCTAAAGGGGTAAATATCTTGGTGCAGATGGTATCCTTTCAGAGTTTCTCATTTATCTGTGCCCTAGAGCTTTTGAAACACTCTGGATATTTTCATTTTAATTTGGTACTGTACCGGCAGAATGGAGAACCTCATTTATTATACCTATTCATAAGAAGGACCAAGATCCTAATCATCTCAATAATTATAGACCAATATCTCTGACTAGTGCAGTAGGGAAGGCTATGGGGAAAATCTTCTGGCTGAGGAGCAGGCGGGGTTCAGAACTTTTAGATCAACCAATAATATGAAACCCTCTGGAGTCAGTTTGTCACGGACGCTTTGGATAGCAAACAGGTCCTGATGGCAGTTTTTATAGACCTGAAGTTTGTTTATGATAATGTATGGTGTAAGAGCCTCCTATTTAAGCACACAAATAAAGGTAGTAGGGCAAATCTTTTTAACTGAATTTAAGCTCGCATTTGCTCTCTTGTGCCCAGCGTATCATTTGATATCATTAAACGTATAACGTTTAATATTAAACATCATAAAACATTTGATATAATAAAATTTGATATCATATAGCAGCGTATCATAAAGACTCCGTGAGTGACTTCTACGACCTAACGTATCAATAGAGATACGCTTGATGAGAACGTTTTATTTGATTTCTTAATGTTACTATATGGCTTTACAGTACCACGAAATCTATATAATTAGCTTATTTCGTGTGTTGACCATGGTGATATGGGCTTGGATTTCTTTTCTGGCTACCAGGGGGGGGGGGGTGAATTGTTAAAAGCACGTGTTGTGGCGCGGCACTTCGAATTCAATGACATGATTTAAAGGGAGCAATTGCTTTTGGTTTGCTTTTTTCTTCCTTGCTTGTTTCTTAGAATTTCGAAGGAGAATTTATGGCCCTTTATGGGGGTTAGGGCTTTTGGTAGAAGATGCTCTCAGCAGTTCGTTTCATTTGATCGTCTTTTATTTGTATCGACAGTCATGACGAAAAGAAAGTATTTATCTGATACTGAGATTTGTGAACTAATGAATGAATCTGACAGTGATGTTAGCGAAAATGATCCAAATCTGTATATAGATATTAAAGGGGGAAAAAAAGAACAAGAAGATGTGCCCTTTGCTCAAAATCTTACTAGAAGCGTCAAAATATGTGTGTAAGAAATGTGACGGTGGACTAAGCATTCAATTTTTTTTATAAATATAAAATACATCAAAATAAGATTTACTTTTTTATATCTATATGTTTCATGTATTGGTACATCACTACATCATGAAATTTATGTAACAAATGCAAGTATATTTTGTATTTTCTAAAAAAATATGGATTTTAAGTAAAAAAACATGCAATTTTCGATTAAATCTTTTTTTTCTTTCGTGTATATTAAGTTTAACGCATTTCAAATAACATATGTAAATTCTAAAATATTTTAATGAATAGCCGACTTTAGAGGAATTTTTTTCGCGAATAAATCTTAATATTTAAAATCGTCCGGGCACAGCGTGACACTCTGCGGTATGAAGCCACGGGCTCAGAGAAGCACTTCTTTTTACTCCCTCCGGTAGCGAAAGCGTTTAAGAGTAAGGCCCGGCAATGCAATTTCGAAATCCAAGATCTTAAAAACGTGTCTCCCACTGGAAGCCGTTAATAATTATTCCTTTTTTAACATCTATATTAATGATTCGATTCTGAAAATAAGGTATACTCATAGCGTCAAATGACTCTTAAACGCTGATGATCTCGTTTTTTTGAACAGTTTCTAAAAAAAAGTAAACGCAAGAACATGTATAGAGTCTAAACTGTCTGCTGCTTTGAATGTTCTGGGGGGGGGGGG
>BMAW01059662.1:0-11595 GCA_019974015.1 Nephila pilipes | reverse complement strand
AAAAAAAAAAAAAGAAAAAAGAAAATGTATCACTATGTGAGCCATATTTTTGAAATTATTCCAATTTCAAAATGTATCTTATTTTTGTAAGTAATCAAATGCAGGAAGCATAAGTAACAGAAAGCAAAGTTAATATGCATTAACAAAAAAATGAAATTTAACAAAACCTTTGGTCAAATCCTTCAAATTTGGCGTAACATTTGTTGCCGTTCTGTAAGATGATTATTTAAATATAAGTGATATTTAGATTCCAAGAATTCTATTGTGGAGTAAAGATTTGCAGCAATAAGTTGTGCCCACAATTGAAATCAGACTGTTATTGATTAATTAATTGTTTCATTAACTTCACTCTGAAAAGCAATATGAAAAATTTTTGTGACGGACCTCGTAATTTTGAACTTGATCAAGTGACGACGATGACAATTGAACTCGGTCCCACTGACCAAACTTCCACACTACGCAAACTTGAGGACACTGAGCCTCGACAGATTTAACATGCATCAGCCCAAAATCTGCAAGGGAGACTGGAGGTTAAGCTTTACGCTTGTGGGCTTGCGATTCTGTGATTTAAAGTTGAGTTTACAAGGAACTGCAATAAATGCAATTTTTTAAGATAAGAATAAATAATTAATTGATCAGTTTACATTGTACATACTTCATTATTTGGAAATAAATTTTTAACTTCTCATTTATGTTTCTATTAGTGGTTTTAGAAGAAATTCATGTTGTATAAAAATGTTATCGAGGAAAGTTTTATAAATTTAACAAGTAGTTTTTAACATAAAGCTTTCAAAATTTTCTTTAACTTAGATTGTATAAAATAGGATAATTTCATACTAACATGTCGCAAAAGAAAACAAATATTACCAATGCATATAAAACCATACTTAAAAATAGTTCAGCTCAATCTTTCTCGTATCAATTAAAACTATGAAACTTCTTTAAAATTTATTTGTAAGTTATAATGCAATTAGCGAATAATTTATTTACAAGTAAGTATCCGTAATTTGTTTGAACAGTACAAAAATGTATTAAAATTATTTATTAATATTAGGATTACTGATGGACAATTTTTGTGATTTTACATCAACACAATATGTTCAAATTATGTTCCATTGCATTATATAAATTTAGGAAGAATGTGTGTATTAATTATTACACTGACAAATGGTGTCTTTTTACAAAATTGAGCTGAGCAATTTTATAAAATTATAAGAAAATAGTTATGTTCGCCATGGACACACATAAATTATGCATTCCAAAAAGAAAAAAAAAAAAAACTTCATCTTCCAAAAAAATAATTATTTAAAATTTTAATTATTTTTAAAATATTTTAATGTTTTATAATTCTCACTACAGTACATTTTAATATTTTTGAGTTATATTTTTCTTAATTTCGTCGAATTTTTATTCACAATTCAGTGCGTGTGTTTGGTTCTAATAGTGTTTTTTACAGCTTTGCAGTTATTTTATTCTATCAGACGTTACGAAAAACATTAAAAAAAAAACAGTTATACGTAATTTTTTGGCTTATTTTAAAAAGGAATTATGTATCAAAATCCTTATGGTATGAGTAGAATAATTTGATACATTATACTGATAGTAAAAAAGGACTTGGAATTGTAAAATTGTAAATGCATGACAGTCGTGAACAATTAGAAGCAAAAAAAAAAAAAAATTCAAAAATTTTAAAAGTCAATGAAATAATATGGTGCACTCTGTGAAAGATAGTTAAGATAATGCGCTAAATAATACAGCTGGAACTATGAAAGATTGCGCATAAATTTATAAAAGTTCTAAAATTAAAATAAGGAGTTTTTTTTTTTTTTTTTTTCCCCTTTGGTATTCTGTCAATTTTAGGGTACCGTTTCCTCTTAAGTTTACATGCATACGTTATTCAAAAATGGAAGAAATATATTTTGAAACAGCATTCAACTCATCCTTGTTTGATAATTTCTTTACACAATAGCGGTAAAAAATTAAATCTTTATCAAAAGTTTCAATTACTTCGCAAAATACTTTATACAGAAGAAAATAATAATACTTTTTAGTTATACTCTAATAGCAGTACTCGAAAATGGGAAAAAAAGGGAGTTTTTTTGTAACAAAATTTAAACATATATTGAATGAAGTGAGTGTTAGAAAATATTACATACTATGCTAACTGTTTAATGAGTGGTGAATTTATTCGAACTGATCAAAATAAATTAAAAAAAAAACTTTAGCAAACCTGAGCTGTTATACAGTAGTTTATTTGTATGTTTGCAACAGTTTATATATATCACCATATATTTCCTTCGTTTGTAGTCAATTATAAAATCCTTTAAAATATTTTAAGCCTTTTTTTTTTATTGATATTCAACTTATTAATATACAAATGTTAAGACTTCGAGAGAAACTGAAACACTAAATATATAATTTATAGTAAGAGGACAATCTCTGTGTGCGCTTTCATTGTTTATTTTAATTCTAAAATTCTGCCGAGAATGTTACATTTCTCGACTTTATCACCACTACAGAAGTTGCTTTGCAATAAAATATTCTACTTCGTTTTTTCTTAAGTTTAAATCTAAAAAATATATACTGTCATTCTTGGTTGTTAGAATACTGCTGAGGAAAAACTTGCATTTTCTTTTTTTTTCGTGTCAAACATTAGAGAGTTGAAACTCACACGACAGATAAAACGTCAATAAATCTCTTTAGTGTTCAACCATTCTAAACTTATCTATCTGAATCTTCGAATGCTCAATGTGTTTAAGTGTCGGGTACAATCTCCTAAAAAAAAGTTACAAGTCGTAACAAACGTTATAGAAAGAGAAACGAGATAATTACTTTCAGGGGCAATATTCTTTCTCAAATTTCGCATTCATTGTCGATTTCCGCATGATTATACATCATTCTTATCAATTCCTTCCTTACAAAGTTGTCGTGGGTGTCCAGCTTATACCTCCATAAAACCTTAAATTTTTAAATATATGTTTATGATTAAAAAAAATTTTTTTGACAGTGTGTTTCAGTCGGTTCGTGAGAGAGAAACTTTTTTTTTCCCTTCAAAATACAGTTATTATAAAAGGTATAATTGTATAGAACTTTTTTAAGTAGCGGAGGAAAGCCTCATCACTCAGGCATTTCTAAAGATCTTTCCTACGTCATTGTGTGTGACGTAACGACAATTGGACGACTACCACATTGGAACGTTAATTGCTCTGTTTGGCGTTTTTGGCACGTTTCGAAAAAAACTTCAATCCCTCTAAGTGAAGAATCCCCGATGAGGGACGATGAAATTATGACCGAAAGACAAAAAAAACGTAGTAAATTAGCATTTGTGGAAAACATGAAAATAATTTTAAAAAACGTGAAAAAAGCACTAACCTTATGATGGAGGGATGTCTGTGATCAGGTGGGTAAACTATGACGATCGCGTGAAGGAAATCTCTAAGCGTATCATCATTCACAATGCTTTCTTCGGCATTAATTAAATTAGTAATAAATTAAAAAGTAAAATAATTAAGTAATATAAGTAAATAAATTAAAAAATAATATAATTAACTAGTATAACTCATAAATAATATTATATTAATAAGAAATATAATATATAGATATATAGAATTAGAATAAATCAAATATAAATAGTATAGTATAATAAAAATAATAATTAATTATAAAATAAAAATTAATAAGAATTAAATTAAATCAAATATAAATAGTATAATAATAATTAAAATAAATCAAAGATAAATACTATAATATTATATAATTGAGAATTAAAATTCAAATATATATAGCATAATATAAATAAGGAATAAAATTAAAATATATATAGTATAATATAAATAAGAATTAAAATATATATAATATAAATAAGAATTAGAATATATAGAAATAGAATGAATCAATCGTCAGAATAGAAACGAGATCCCCTTTCTTAGTAGGGTTACCACAAAAACAAGATTTTTACGACTTTTTTGGATGGGTTACCAAATTGGCAATTTATCGCCTTTTTGAATTTTTCCCAACCGCCAAGAAGTACGCTAATTTAAGATCCACCCGTGTAGGTAGTATATATACCAAAAGATCCAGTTTTAACTTTTGTTTAATTATGGAGTTCATGATCAAAATCGACATAGGTTTTCTTGACTTAGAAAGACGTCTTTGAAACGCTCTAGCTCTGACCTCCTCTACTTAGATACGATTGCCAACCTAAACGGTACTTTTCAGTGCTTTTTAGTGAGGGTTGGAATCCCTTCTAACTCAACGAATTCAACCACCACTATTGATCAACACCCCTTTTTTGACCCGGAATGAACATGGATACGATTAATGACATGTAACTGACAACGACGCCTACCACTTCTCCAGCAAGCTCGCCGATTCCCATACCACAAGGAGAATCCACTTGCCTCACCAGAAGAAAATTCGCCATGGAAATGGAAGTGCTAAATTTAAAAATCATCAGCCAGACCAGCCTATTGGAAAACATCAAAAGATACCCACAATACGAGGAAACACAACTCTTCCAGATCGAGCAGAACGAGCTGACCATACTCCAAGCTAAAAGGGACCAAATGGTAAGTGCTTTTCAAACTATTGACCCCTGTGAGATCATATGCTGTCCACACCACTCTCATTTAAACTTAACTCCGAGACCAGTTCAATTAAATAACCATTCTCCTAGAAAAACACCCATCCAACAAACTAAAAGAAAAGACGAAGATGGATTCATCTCTCCCCCTTTACGAAAAACTGCTAAAATAAATCAAAATCAAATCCCTACTCAAAATCTACTCACAACTAGTAATAGATTCTAAAACTTAAATCCAATTTGTAACGACACTTCTGATTCGCACGTTTCGCAACCAATCACAGTTCAAATACCTAATGTCTCCACCCTACCACCCCCCATAATGCTAAAAATCACCAAAAATTATAGAGAGCAGCTTAAAACTTTAACTAATCAATTTCCTAACCTACGTACTCGCCTATCAGGCGAATACATCAAGCTTTACACAAACACCGACACAGAATACAGAGAAATAAACAAAACCCTCCAAAGCATCAACTACGAATATTATATCATAAAACCAGTCATGGAGAGACCGATTCGTATCTGCATAAAAGGCTTACCTCGTGATACTCCCACCACAGACATACAGGAAGAATTGAAACACCTTGGTTTTGAGGTTGAAAAGGTCGCACAGCTGCATAATCGCAGAACTAAACGACCTCTCCCCGTCTTTCTTGTCACTTTGCCTAGGACCGAAAAGGCCGCAAAAGAAATTTTTGAACTCAACAGAATCTGTTACATGGCTATAAAAATAGAGAATTACCGAGGAAGGGGTGTAACCCAATGTTACAATTGTAACAAGTTTCACCACTCCTCAGAAAACTGCAGAATGCAACCAAGATGCCTGAAATGCGGTGAACCACATTTCACACGGGACTGTACTATAAAAGAAAAACAAAGCAACCCTCTATGCATCAACTGCGAAACTCACGGCCATATGGCCTCCTGGGCTCGCTGTCCATCTTATCCAAAACCTCTTAAAGGAGCTACCAGCTATAGGAACTCTAAAACATTTATCAGTAACAAAACAACTGAAAATTATTCATTTGCCCAAGCAATTTCTAACGCTCCACGTCCCCAGATGGCGCCACCCAAAACGAGCGAATCAGAACGTCACGCACAAAATGAGGCCAGATATTTTAAAAAACCACCCATTAACAACCCCCCGCAATATAATAGATACGGAAATAACGCAGCACAACCAACTGACCTACTCTTCATCCTAGCAGATCTTTTAAACAAATTCCCTGGTTTAGCACAACAGTTGCCCAGGATCGCGGCAGTAAAAAATGACAGAAATCAAAAATATGCCATTATAGAGGCGCTCCTAGACTCTGAATCCTATGTATAAAAACCCCAAAAATTGTAATATTCCCCATATCACAGGCCTCAGTTTGTGCTCATGGAACGCAAACGGAGTAAATAATCGTAACGTGGAGCTACGAATATTCGTAGAGAAGCACGCCCCAGACATATTACTAATACAAGAAACTAGACTCAGACCAAATAACACATTCTACCTTGCAAATTACATTTCATATAGAAATGATAGAATTAACAACACCCAACCTTCGGGAGGAACCATGATTTTAATTAAATCCAACATCGCACACCAACTACAAAATACAGCACCCCTCCAACATGTTGAAGCCACCATTATCACTGTCACCCCCCTGAACCAAAATTCCTTCACCATCGCTTCCATATACATTCCACCCTCCTCAGATAAAAGACTTTCTACACTTGACCTAGAAACCATATTACAAACCAACTCAAATTGTGTTATCTTTGGTGATTTTAACGCCACACACAATTCTTGGAATTGCAGGAAAAACTCCACCAGAGGAATTCATCTTAAAAATTTTGCTGACAAACTTGACCTACAAATAGCCTTCCCCCCCACACCCACCAGATTTGGACACAACACCACCAACACACTTGACATAGCTTTAATAAGAGAATTCCACTACCCTTTTGAGATCACTGCAATTCCTGAACTCTCTTCTGACCACAATCCAGTCATAATAAAGTTTAACTTCAATTTAATTAAAACAGAAACAAAAACACTGCATAAAACACAGTGGTCAGATTTCACCCAACACATGCAACAAAACATTAGCTACTTTGATTTCATTAAAATTAACACCACTACACAACTTGAAAACAAAATTGATTTTCTTACTAACAAAATAAAAGAAGCATACAATAAAGCCTCAACACCAATTAAAAATAACAATCAGACCTACACACCACAAAATATTAGAACCCTCATCAAAAACAAAAACAGAATAAGGAAACAATTTCAAAAAACTTTAAACCCCACCTTCAAAAATCAACTTAATAGAATTAACTCAATAATTAAAAAAAGAAATTAAAACATTTAAAGACCAAAATTGGAATCAAAGACTCTTGTCGTTAAACACATCCGACAATTCACTCTGGCAAACCACAAAATTTTTCAAAAAGAAAAAGTCAAAAATACCCACCTTAACCACAAACGGTGGCCCAGCCAACACAGACAATCAAAAAGCCAACATCTTAGCAGAGACCTTGACTACAAACTTTCACGAAAATCCCCGACCTTCTGACTTCCACACTAATATTGATAACCAAGTCTCTACTACTTTAAATGATTTTTTCCTTTCCCCCACTAACACCTTCATCGAACCAGCGTGCCCAGATGAAATCATCAATTACATTAAAAAAACAAATCCTAAAAAGGCACCTGGCAAAGATGAAATTACTAACAAAATGCTTAAAAATCTCCCTATGAAAATCATTTTAATACTAACGTACCTTATTAACAAAATACTAAAACTCAAATTTTTCCCAAATTCCTGGAAAACTTCAATTATCTTTCCCATACTCAAACCTGGAAAAAACTCACACCTCCCAGACAGCTACAGACCCATTTCCCTTTTATCCTCAATAAGTAAACTCACTGAATCCATTATTTTAAATAGACTTAAAACCCACACAAGTGAAAATAATTTTATCAACCCAAATCAATATGGCTTCACTCAACAACTTTCCACCATTCATCCACTACTACAACTTACAGAAACCATATCGTCAGGATTCGAAAAACGTCAATCCACAGGTGTCATATTCCTAGATATACAAAAAGCCTTCGACAGAGTGTGGATTGACGGATTAATTTACAAACTCATTACAAATAATTTCCCTCCCCCCTTATCCACCTACTATACTCCTACGCAAAAAATAGATCTTTTCAGGTAAGAGTTGGTAATTCACTCTCTAATAAATACAACTTTAATAATGTAGTACAAGGATCTCTGCTAGGACCAATTTTATTCAATATCTACGTAAATGACATACCAAACTATTCCCTCACAGACATAAACCTTTACGCCGACGATACTGCAATAATCTCAAAATACAAAAACCCAAAAACTGTAACTAAATCGCTCAACCTACACCTAAAACTCCTCGAAAACTTTTACAATACATGGAAAATTAAAATAAATGTCGAAAAGTCCGCAGCAATAATTTTTACCAAAAAAAGAATTCCCCCTCCCATCATGTACAACACAGAAATCCCCTGGTCTGAGTCTACAAAATACCTAGGAATAACCTTTGATAAAAGACTCACTTTTAAACAACACTTCCTACAAACGCGTGAAAAATTCCGTAAACTTACAAGAGCATTATACCCCCTAATTGGACGGAATTCTAAAATGACAATGGAAAACAAAAAGCTTCTCTACACCTCCGTTATGCGTCCCGTAATATCTTATGCATGCCCGGTTTGGGGTTTCTCCTGTAATTCCAATATTAAAATTCTTGAAACATCTCAAAACTCTACACTAAGAATGATTACAAAAGCCCGGTGGTTCATGAAAAATACCGAAATTAGAAAAGCACTTAAAATTAAAACTTTTAAAAAACATATCCAAGACCTATCTAAAAACTTCTTTGCATCCTTAAACAATATCAATAACGCTAACATCCAAAATCTAGAAAACTACGTATTACATCCTAAAATTAAAAGACCCCGTCAGATATTATTAGACTCCTACGAACCACCTTAATTTTTTAATATTTTTATGAAATCTTACATTATCTACAAATTAATTCTCCTTATTAGACAATCTTATAAACTAATACCCCAATACCGAGCATGCACCCCTCAATGAAATAGCCGATCTCCAGGACAACCAATAGTAAAGCACTTTACCACCCCTACTCCACTTCAAGAAGAAAACCAACTTCCCCACAGAACCGGCCGTTGCTGATATTAATTTTGGAGAACGGAAGAACAACCATAGTCTTATGAGTTGCATTTAGAGCTCGCTTTTTTATACTATCTCTAATTAATTCTAATTTCCTAAGCAGCACTTTTCAATGCTTTTTTTGCGAGGGGAATATATCCCATCCTCATTGATACCACTTGCTTACGACCATGGAATCGGACCTGGAATCCCTCCCTGACCAAGATATGAGCTCTCACTCAAGTTCCTCACGTGCCTCCACTCCCACGCAACCTGAGAACTTCTACTCAACATGCCAGAAGAAAAAACTCATCGAATTGGAACTAAAAACGTACACGGATTCAATTGACCATACGCAAATCCTAATCAAGAACCTGGAACGACAAGGACTCCAAAACCACCCAATTTATACCAACAACTGCAAAATGATTCAAGGACTTATTCATCAAAGGGAACTTCTCACCGGTGAGTACGCTTCTTTAGCGCCTTGCGATGCTGCAGGCTGCCCAGCGCACCACACATCTCCCTCCTCACCCACCCGTAGCACTACGAAAAGAAAAACTGACTCCGATGGATTTACCACACCCCCAAAAAACAAAACAAAAAGACAATTAAATTTAACCACAACTATTAACCTGCCATTACAAACCCAAAATAAGTTCGCTGGCCTCACAATTTCGGAAATTGAAAAAAATTTACCAACAAACCAACCATCTACCTCTCACATTCATGCACCCACTGTTAAAAATCACACTCAAAATACTATCACTCCTAAAAACTTACCACCACCAATAATGTTAAAAATACGTAAAAACTACAGGAACCAATTAAAAGAACTCACATCAGCCGTACCTAAACTCAGGACCAGGTTGTCAGGAGAGTATATTAAACTCTACACAGACACGCCCGAAGAATACCAGAAATTAGCAAAGAATCTTGAATATACCAACTACCAATACTACGTGATCCAACCAAAAGATATTAGGCCTTTAAAAATTGTTTTAAAAGGACTCCCAAGGGATACTCCCACCACAGATATTGAGGAAGAACTCACGGAATTGGGCTTCACATACACAAAAGTGAACCAACTTATAAACCGCCGCACAAAATTGCCACTTCCGGTCTTCATGGTGACCCTGCCCAGAAACGATAAAAACCAGAAAATTTATGAACTCACAAACATTTGTTACATGTCTATCTCAGTAGACGAATATAAATCAAACCAAGTGACGCAGTGCTTTAACTGCAATCATTTTCATCACTCATCACAAAACTGTCATATGGAACCGAGATGTATCAAATGCTCCGGAGCACACACCACCAGAGAATGCGAAATCCAGGGCAAGATAGAAGATATTAAATGTATCAACTGCAACACCATAGGCCATGCTGCTTCCTACGGAGGCTGTAAAGCCTTCCCAAAACCACCAAAAGGCTCCGAATCCAAAAACTTCTCAAGCAAAATAAGAGAAAATTTCTCATACGCTAATGCTCTCTCATCCAATCAACAGATGGCGCCACCCCAGGAAGTCCCTCCCACAAGAAAAACTGAAAAAACCAGAACCAGCAGAAAACGGACAGACAATAATCCTATCTCTGCCCTACTAACAGCCATAGAACAACTAAAAGAATTAGCGGAAATATTCTCCCTGATACCTGGTCTACTCTCTCTACTTCCAAAAATAAGAAATGCCAAATCAAACGAAAACAAAAAATTTGCTATACTAGAAGCCATCATGCAAAACAATCTCGATGATTAATAGCCCTAACTTAAATTTTAACCCCCTGGGTCTCAGGATATGTTCATGGAACGCTAATGGCGTTAAATCCAAAATAGTAGAGCTTAGGGAATTTATCTCCAAATACTCACCAGACCTCGTTTTAATCCAAGAAACGCACCTAAAAATTAACCAAAATATCTTTATTCCAAATTATACCATCTATAGAAACGATCGTATCACTGAGGCAGCTGCTTCCGGTGGAACCATGATACTCATCAAAAGAAATCTTAGACATCACTACCTGCCAACCACACCGCACCAATGGGTCGAATCCACATCCATAGCCCTCACTCCACCAAATCAAGATCCAATCACCATTACCTCTATTTATGTTCCCCCCAGCACTAACCCGCACCTTTTCACTATTGACTTGGAAAACATTTTACAAACAAATAATAATTGCATCATATTTGGTGACTTTAATGCTCACCATCAAAACTGGAATTGTCACAGAAACAGCACTCGTGGTAACCAACTCAACCACTTCGCAAATAAATTAGACCTCAAAATTCTTTTTTCTCCTACACCCACCCGCTTCGGCCATAACTCCCAATCTACAATAGACATAGCCCTTATTAGGGAATTTCACCACCCCCACAACATTACCTCTATCCCTGAACTCAGCTCTGATCACAACCCTGTTTTACTTGATGACCAACCCTGTTTTACCATATGAATTAAATAATAGATCCACTTACACATGTTGGTCAGCTTTCACATCCCACCTACACAACACCACTAATTTTTTAAATATAGCAGACATTAACAACACACAACAACTTGAAACCAACATAAATACACTGACTAACAACATTATTAATTCTCACAAACATGCCTCTAAACCAGTTAAACACACAAATAAATCCTTTACTCCCACGCACATTAAAGACCTCATTAAAACCAAAAATAACCTTCGAAAACAATACCAAAGATCCCTCAATCCTAGCATTAAAACACAAATTAATAGATTGCAAAATAAAATTAAAAGAGAAGTTCATAAATTTTCACAAAAAACATG
>BMAW01059661.1:0-23247 GCA_019974015.1 Nephila pilipes | reverse complement strand
GCAACATTTATTCCTCGTACTCATACCGGATGTAGGTATTTTTATCAAATGATACACAGATTGATATAGTGGGTTTAAAGCAGCCAAAAATAGTCTGTCAACTACGTACGGCAACTTCTAATAATTTTCAGTTACCGCTATGCTGATTCTTGCACCGCAATATGGATGTGTAAGATTTGTTTCTATAACTTTAAAATCTTTATTTTTCCAGAACTCTTTCCATGAAAATCTGAAGACATTTTGCTACGCCACAAAGCATTAATCCATAAATTAGATCTTTATTATAAAAAAATGGAACCCGCAAATAATAATATAAGATTAAATTAAATGCTTAAAATTTGAACTAATAATTACACTATTTTTAATATAAGAATTATTACATGTAAATAAAGAAGTATTCACTCTTCTAGTTAGTTAGTCCTAAAATATAATTATAAAAAAATTGTATAAACATATTTACTTTATCAGCACTACTAATTCTTCCAATTCCCTTTTCATTTCTAATATAGGACCATCTAAACAGCAGCACTTGAAAAACAAGATTCGTATTCTTAATATATTAGTATTTCCCAAAACTCCTTTTTGCTTTTGCAATAGCTGACGTAACTGATGCTGAGTAATAATATCTAACGGATCTGAAAAAAATCAAATTGAATTTGATTAATTTTCTAACAAGGAATATCTGATGAAACATTATTAAATTACAATCATATTAGAAAAAAAAATTCCACATTACACACAGAATGAGCTAATACAGGCGTCACAAATCAAGGAAGTCTAAATTAGATGAAAACTTACGAAGATCATTCAATAAAACTTCGGAAAAAGAAAGAGAAACAATTAATTATTTTTATTTTTTCAACAGTTTTCTTATCAGCTCTCTACACTTTTCCAAGCGTTTCTCAAACTTTTTTAAGCATTTCAAAAGTAAAACTTCGAAAGGTCCTCAAAATAGGCAACTGTTCGGGCGATGACCTCTTTGTTCGCCGAGAATCGTTATCCGTCGAATCATTTTTTTTTATTAGAAAATTTTAAAAAATCACTGGGAATCAAATCCGGTGAATGCGATGGATGTTGTAATAATTTGAACTTTTAATTTCATGCTTTTGGCCATTGTAAATAAACAAGTTATTTTGATGGAAAATGATCTTTATCGTTTTCAAATGAGGACATTTTTTTCCCCTTGATTTCTTCCCAAAGCCGTGCAAAAATGACGCATAATACACTCCAGTAGTTTTTTTCCTTTCCAAGTATTCGGGGCAGTTGATTCCGTTAGCATCAGAAAATCGGAGGCCATTCCCCCTTTGTCGTCCGATTTCACCATCTAAATTTTCATCTTAGCCCATTTGCCTTCAAACACCCACTATTCTAACTGTTCCTTTTTCTCAGGAGTGTAGTAGTGTATCCATGTTTCATCAATAGTTATATAACACATCGATCAATAACTCTCGAGTCTAACATTGAAAACAACATTTTTTTTGCAAAATTTTTTTTTATTCATCAACATAACACCTTTTGTTAATCACCTTTTAGGGTGATACAATCGTTCCAACGCTTTTCCAAATCTTTTTTTTTTCCCCAATTTTTTTTTTTTTTTTTCCCGCAAGAAATCTTTTTTGTTGCGAGTAAATAGCGATAAACAGCTTTCTGAATCATCGACTCGTTGCTGTTTTTGTTCCATCGAAAGCAATCGCGGCACCCACTTGGAAAAAGCCTTTTTCACTTCACTTCAAAAAACCTTTTTCCTGGTCCGATCGACTTAAAATTTTGACACGTTTCAAGCAAAGGTTAGTACTCTAGAAAGACCTGGTTACTGGTTTACTACGAGCGCCATCTCTGGGTTAGTCTCGGGAGTTATTGATCGATGTGTTATTAATGCAGAAACGCGTCAGGACTGCGATAAAAAAAACGACAAAATAGCCTCCGAGTCGACCACACGATTACGTTTATTTTCTACAGAGAGCAAACGCGGCACCCTTTCTTGCGCGATCCTTTTCACGCCCAATTTTTCGTGCAAAACTGAAAAAACTCTTATCTTTCGGTACACCAGTGGCCTAAACTCTTTGGCGCACTTTGATTCGTTCGATCCCTCAAAACCATTTCGTGGATATGGTCAGTTATTCCGGGAGTAGTCATTGCCACTAGACGTCCAGAACGACGTTTATCTTATGTGGATGAACGGCCACGTTTAAACTCATTTACCCAATATTGTAAACAGTTGCAAACATAAGAGGATGATGTGCGATGAACTTCGTTCAACTCCACTTTGACCTCTTTCGGTGTTAAGACTTGAAAATATAAGTGTTTAATCACAGCTCGAAACTTACTTTTTCCGCATATTCTAAATAAACACATGTCTCGCTGCAATCGACAATAAAAATGAAAACATATGATGCAAATAACAGTCTTACACAACAATCTAGCGAGTCATGATGCTTACTAAAAACAAAACATTTACGATGCAACGAGCGTCTGGATTTTCTATGGACTTACTGAATGACCCTCGTAAAATTAAGAATGTAATCATAATCGATTTGATATATATTCTTTGAATTATTTAATATTAATTTCCGAATTAAGATAAAATAATGGAGTTAATATATATATATAAAATATTATTAAAATTTTGAAAATTTATATCTATCTTGACTACATAACAAAGCCGAGTTAAATTTAGTAACACTGCCGAATTGACTGGAAATTTGTAGAATATGCCTAATTCAGCAATTTAAAATTTATACATTCATTCACAAACTTGCTATATATAACATAGTTCCATATTCTTAAGGCACGTGATGATCTATTTTACACCTGGGGAAACAAATTCAATATAATTAATGTACCTTCAAGATGGCTGTATCGGGGATTAACCTGCATAGTTTCAATGAGCAACAAATTGGTAGAAAACCATGTTAAAAGCAATTATATTGGGACTACTGTCTCATTAATCATTTGAATATTATTAAAATATTTAAATTTGTTTTTCAACGGGAATAAAATTTATATCTTATATAACGGTGGCCATTTTTCAAAGATTAAAAATTCAGGATACACTAAAAGAAGGAGGGAGGGGATTGAGAGCCCATCCACCTTGGTAAAAATTTAATATTTTAGTAATTAATACCTTTGGTTTGATGCATGCATTGACTAAAACTAAATAAAAAGAAAATAAAAATAATTTAATGAGAAAAAATATGCTATATCCAAAATTCTATTACAACACATTCAGCACCACATCTCTTTGAAAAAAATCTCATATATTTATCTATAGATTGAATATTGATTTTTATAATCCATTTTAGATGTTTTGATAATATTCTGTGGGAGTTTTTGAAAAATTGCTTTTTTCAAAAGTCGAATATTTGACATTGTGAGAAGCTAATTTGTTTTCGTCTTCCCAAATTAGTATACTCAGTGTAAAGCAGCACATTTATGTACTGATTACATTTTGCGTAAATCGGAACAAGCACTAAAAATCAGTATGAACAGTCACCTTAATCTTGCGGCCAAATGAGACTTGCACTATTCTAATTGCAGTTAAATTCTAATTAAGATTTCTTTATTATATGAGAGAAATACCAACGTCACCAACAGATCCCGCAGCGGCAGATATCCCTCGATGATGTTACACAGTCGGCAGAGAGAGAGATGCTCTGAGGTTCGCGAGCAGACGACTTCAACTAACCTTCAGCTTCCGCGAAAGAGATGCTTGGTAAAATGTTAGCGCTGACCTCGAGATGGCGATCAGGATCAAGGATTATCATACGTTTGAAGAATGGCATAGTGAATCTCCGACGCTGAAGACAATCATCTGTATTTCAATCTTCCTAACTAAATCTATAATCATCATCTGCGTATCTAACTTTAATAAACGGACATTGTTACTTTAAATGGGGTGAATGGTATAATTTCTAAACCAACACACCCATATATATATATATATAGAACGAGAGTGCACTACTTGTATTGTTGGTATACAATATTTTGTAAATAACAATCGCACCTTTCGTCTTTCACGGGAAACATTAGGAACAGATATAGGGTAAATAGAAAAAAAAAAAGATTTGTTCTTACATAGCAACTGAAATTTTTTTTCCCTAATTACAGTAAGCTAACTAAATTTACAAAGTATACATAAAAACGGGAAAAAAAGGTTTTTCTGGTATTTTTACAAATGCCTACCTTCGAGGCATATTATAATTAGGTTGTTTTTTAATCACAGGCGGCGATACGGAATTACAGGAAGTGAGAGCAAAATGTTTAAACACAACAAAAAGAAATACTCGGATTTCGGAGGTATGAGGGAAAGGAGAGGTCAGGTGCACGCACAAATTTTTGGAGTCCGGTAAAAAAATGATAAAATTTTGATTCTTTCTGCGTGAATTAGGACAGAAGTAAAAATTGACAGCTTAGACCAACTTTAACGTGGTTTAACTTTAATACTTGTCATATTTGCTTCTTTTTTTTTAAGGAGTGGGGGTCAATGCTAAACAGTGGGACTTTAATCAAAGGAATAACATTACACATGTATTAATATTACATACAAATATTTCAAGAAAAATAACTGATCAGCGACAATTTTATTAAACTAGTTTAACTGGAACTAGTTAAATAGTTTGTAGGACTAGTTAAAAATAAACACTTGCATCAACTTAATAGAATTTCGGGTTTTTTTTTATTGTTGTTAGTTTCACTGCAGCCGCGGTAGCCTAATGGTCAGAGTAGCGGACTGGCGGCTAGCGGTTTTAGTCGAGTCGTAAGTTCGATTCTTGAATCCATTAAAGGCCCACCATGTAACCGGGGCTGATGCACGTTAAACCTGTCATGCTTTAAAGCCCTCGGTTGGCATGACGTAGAAGTGAGACGGAAGTGCACGCTCAGATGTTGTCCTCGTCACATGATATAAGTTCAAAATTACGAGGTCCGATGCCAATAGCCCTGATGTTGCTTCTAGTGCAACGTTAATAAAACCAACCAAACAATAGTTGGTCTCACTTATATGCAGATAAAATCTCATTAAAGACAGCTGAAATCCTGTGAAATATCAAGTGATCCTGATAACTCATGTGAAATCCCATGAAGGTTAAGGTCGAGTCTTCACATTGTAGAGTCCGATCCCCGCTGTCAATATAAAAGTAATCCCGCACCAGAGATAGCATTTCCAGTTCCAGTTGATGAGGTCAGGGAATAAATAATAGCTCAAGATATTAATTCAGCTATACAATCAAAATAAAGGGTTATGCTCTACGGTTTTGGAAGTGGTGTGGCTTATTACATAACACATAAAATTTCCGAAAAAAAAAGGGAGATCAGGAATCTACGAAATGTTCGACTTGAACGTCAGGTAAGAGATCATTATGCCACGTTTTCTAGCGTGAGACTAGCAATAAAATGTGTTTATATTTGCACAGCAAATGTAAACTTTATCTTTAAGCACTTTATCTTACGGTAAAAATCCTCTATAATATTTAAATTAACTACAATAAATTAAGAGTAAATATATAGTACATCTCTGGGTATAATGTCGTTTAACGAACCCTGCACTAACTAAATTACTGAACAACAAAAACATGATTAATTTTCCAAAATTCAATTAGAGTTTTCTCAACATGAATTCATATTGTTTTATATCCTACAGCACTACAAAATTTGCAAGGAAATTTTAGAAGGGAAAAAAACTCATAAATTGCTTGCATTATATATTTAATTATGCGTTAATTATAAATTAGAAAGATATAGAAAATGTAAATATGTATCACCGAATCGTACGGTTAATCTTCGTTTTTAAACAACACAGAATTTCTTTCCTTCTGCCTGAAGTAGACTTCCACACATTTATCTACCTAAGCTACCCTTTCTCGTTCACTTCCGGCTCCGATCTCAGCTATTTGATGCGGTGCCTTACGATGCATTAGTGTAATAATGAGTGCAACGCATGAGTTACAACCATATCGGGATGCATGGCATTGTATTTGGCACATATTTTCGCAAAGTACACTTTTGAACAATTAAACTAACGAAAGGAACTACAATTAGATAATACAACAAAGTTTATATAAATGTTTTGCTTATTATTTATTACTAGAATGTGAAGGTAAAATGATGCAAAATTTTATTTTGTACCAAAAAGGAGAGTCTCCCTTTCGCCGGCACTGATTATTACACATGATTGACTGAGCCTGATAATGGCATTAGCTTTCATGAATACATTTGGAAAGAAGCGATAAATTCACAATCATTAAAAGGAGTTTAACAAAACTCCATCACCTCGCATGTTAATAATTTATAGTAGATCCATAATCTCACATATTAATAGTTCGTAATGTGCCACTCTCGATAACGTTCTCAAGAATGTTTTCTTATAAGAACGGTATCTGAAACTATAACACCAGAACTAACAATAAATTCCAAATGTTCTGTTAAAATATTTCTTTCGAAACGTTCTAATTACTACTTATAACATTTTGAAATTAATGTACTTACAATTAAATTTATGTAGATAATGTGCCAGTTGTAAAGTATCCTGAGATTCCGAAATGACAGAACACGCTTTCTTTTGATCTAATATTTTCGTCAACAGCGAAGTCTAAAAATAAAAATAGTTCATAATTAATTTCAATTTTTAATTTTGGTCAATTATACATAGTGTGGATGTAGATTGTTAAGACTTATGTAACAGGATCAGAGTATGGGTGCCATTTGTGTACAACAAGTAGAAAGGTTGACAAGTAGTATCAGTGCATACCGGGCGATCATCAATGCACAATGTTTTTGCATATTCCCGTTTCCTGATTTTGCATATTTGGAATTAAGGGTTAAGCGTTGAAAGTTTACAGTAAAAGCGAAAAATCTGCCAGTGAAACTTATTATCAAATGATGCAGAATGCAAACGGTAATGGCTATTTCAATCGAGTGTGATTTTTCGTGTTTAGGAGGTATCAAGATGGCAGGGAACACAAAGGATGATAGAAGAAAGGAGCATATCGAAGCTGTCGCAGTTGCGTTGAAAATAGATGGTTGACTAACAATTGGACTGCTCTGAGAGCGTTTTAACAACGAAAAAGAAACTAATTCAAAAGGTTTGGGGGTCAAGGAAGTTGTCTACATTCACTGAACACCGAACATAAGTAGTGCAGTTTGATGGTCAGGATCTTCTACAAATGCATGATTACAACCCAGACTTCGGAGAAAAAAAACTATCTTGCAAAATATGCGAATATGATAAAGAAGGGACAGAGCGCGAAATAGGTTGGGTCACACTCTTGCCAAAGATGATAAAACTTCTAAGAATCCCAAGAGAAGATAATGACGGTAGCTCTTTTGCATGCAAAGGGATGGTTTACAAAGTGATATAAACTGTGAATAAAACGATCAATATGACTGTAATGGATGGCTTTTTGAAATGTAACTATTGCACATCGGCATTCGGACTTGAATGCAAAATGAAAAACGATTGTTGCATGATAGCGCGCCAGCCTCACAATTTAACTTTTATTCATCAGTATATCACACAAATAATTACCTCCGGACATGGTGCCGGTTAGGGTTTCTGATTTTCCGGGTTTTTCCATTCCCGGGAATGTCCGGGAAATCTCGGGAATGTAATTGTCGTTCCCGGGATTCCCGGGAATACATCAAAATTTAAAAACAAGTTATTTTTAAATAAAATCAATAATAATTATATAAAATAAAAATACATACAAATTCCAAAATTAATGCTTATTTATATAATGAGCTAAAAAATACAAAAAAATATGTAATAAATTGATTATTCATTTTTAAAATAGGATTTCAGAAAGCATAAGCAATTTATATTTTTATCACTTAGCCTTGTTCTAAGCTTTGTAACGAACAATCCGGCAGCAGAAAACGCTCTCTCGGCTTCAACTGACGTTGGAGGAATTGTTTTAAAAGCCTCATATATATATACACAGTTATATAATGTTTGGTGATGGATTTTCAGTCGAGTCGAACAACTACATTTCTTGTTTCATGATTTTGTTGAGACTAGTACTTTTTTTGGTTGAACAATATAAAACTTTTGATTTAGAGAAAATTGCTTTCTCTAATTTTTCGTCCAACGCCATAGGTTTTTCTTTCAAAATCTCCATGCTCTCTTCTTCTGAGAGCGAATAGTTGGATATTGAGTCTTCTTCTTCGCAGAAAAGCCTTATCCCTATCATTTGGGCTTGTCTAACCAAACAATTTTTACCAGGCAATCGCGAAATATCAACAGTAACTGCAGCTGCTTCGTATTTTCTCCCAAAATTCGGGTATTTCATTAATCCTATGAAATTAACGTTGCGTCTCTCATTAATTATTTGAATTAGAGAATATTTGATATTTTTCGCAATTTCTGAATTTTGTTCGTTCAATTCTTCAATAACGAAAGAAAATACACCTTCTGCAGTTAGCAAAGTTGAATTCCGACTGCATAATTTTTCTAAGCCAATTTTTACTGGCTTTAAGCCAATTACAATTGTATTCACAGTTTCAAACTCTACATTGGTCATCATTTGTTCTTCTTTAATGTCAATTAATGCTTTTAAAATTGCTGAATTTATTTCTGAAAATCTTTCAAGCATTGCCAACAAATTATTCCAGCGTGTTTTGGTATCCAAACAAACCATCTTTTCACAGCTAAATTCTTCTTTAACATCTTTTTCATCAACTTTTACTTCGTTCCCGGGAACGAAGTATAATTCCCGGGAATAAAAAAAGTACAGAAATCATATGATTTCCCGGGAACCCGGGAAAGAAACCCTAGTGCCAGTGGATCAAGTTTTGTTTCATAAGCTGGAATTGAAGCTAAAAGGATAATGATTTGACTATATCATAACGATTCAATATAATGTAATGAGAGTAGCATGTCGTTTCAAAAGGGTCTGGAGCAGCTCAATGATCGCGCCAACCATTTACAACTTAGTAAAAGTCTTATGTTGAATAATTCTTAAATCTATTTACATATATACTGAATTACTGGTTTCATTCATGAACTAAACATTAAATACTTTAGCTATAACAACGTGCATTACTACATGCTTGCTCATTGACCAAATTTCAAATACGGTTTAAATATAACACATATATAGATTTCAGATGGCAAACAAAAAATTTTCCTGATAATCGTATTCTATTAATGTAGGTTTTTACTTCATTAGTATATATAATGATTTAACTTCAATTTGTAACAGTTTCACTAAATAACAATTTAATTTAATTTCCTAATTGTTCCCATTCTCTCACTTAAAAGTAAAGCAATCATCCGTATTTCCGGATACCATTCCTTTCTAACTTTAATTTGTACAATCACGCGCTCTTGAAACTTGGAAATAAAAGCTGTTCACACGAATTCAGACCTGTAAGGATAAACCCAACTAGACTTTCTGTCTGCAGATAATCCAAACACCAATACCATGTGATCTATTACACATAAAATCCTTTCTATAAAGCTCAAGGTATGGGGAAAATCCTTCTCTTCTGGCTTTTTCACTTCAGCAGTAATGCTTGAACCCGCGTTGTTATCTCCTAAAAATATACACAGTAACTCATATTGTTTCTGTAAAAATTACACTGTAACGCCTAAAATTAAGCGGGAGAGTTGTATCTTCAGCACTCTCGCTCTGCTTGTAACGTCGCTGCCCTGCAATTTTCATTGGTATTCATAAACATCATAATGCATTATTACTTACAATGTGATGTTTAATGTGAATATCTTCAAAAATAAAGATGAGGCTCAAATATGACAATAGATTGATATTTCAGAGACTTACATACATCTAAATGGAAAGAAGTATAAGTCATTTCATTTTATATATATATATATATATATATATATATATAGTAGGGAGGTATAAAATTTTCCAGCTAATTATCAAAATATTAATTGAATTTTCAAATGTACTGTAAAACCAGTTCCTCAATTACTCGATAGATGACACCCTGAATCAGCGTGATGTGATAACTAGTGCAGCTCCCCCTATTTCTGAACAAAACTGAGGGACATTTCGTTCTCGCTCTTTTTCCCTCCTTTCCTCTTCTCTCTTCCTCTGCATTTCCATCGATGAAGGTGAACTCCGAACGCCAGAGCGAGTTCCAATGCTTATCGCCAATATGCGATAAAATGAGGCCGCTATCTATCTATCTCCGAAGAACTTTCTACTCTTAATAATAATCACCAGTATATAGTAGTTTGTATATATATTTCCCTCCATCTCTCTTATATTTCCCTTCATCTCTTTCTAATAAACTAAGTAACTAAATAAAACAACTTCAAGCCTCGTCATTGAATTGATACGAAGTCATCATAAAATCCGGTAACGGAATTACTCTCCTATATAAACCAGCCCTTTGCGTAATGAGCAAACCAGTGTAGATTCGGGGTGTACAATCTCATCACAACCATTCAATACACACACACATATACATATAATCATTAAATATGTCTTTTTTTAATAAGTTTCAGAGAAGCTATTTCATTCAATTAAATAACTGAAATACATTACCCCATACGGCACCTGACAATGTTTACAAGGTTTACAATTCTTTAAACTAGTAGAGTTCATACAATCCAGGTGTGCTTCGAAATTCTTGACCAATAGACACGGAGCGATGGTAAGCTGATAAAGACATAAATGAAGATATAAATATTTGAAAATAAAATTATGCTGCAAAACATGAATCTAGAAATTATTTAAAAAGGCTATCTCTCATTGCATATTATTAAATAGCATAAATAAATAGAATTATTTAATAGATAGCATACTTTTAAATGCTTTAGATTCCAAGTACATAATTTCAATTTACAGTTAATTTTTCCATTTTTTTTATAAAAATGTCCATGAATAAAACAAAAAATGCACAAATTTATTTAACTGTTCCGGAAATTTTGTAATGGGAACCTAATGAATCTAATTTTATAAAAAAAACACACACAAGATATAAAAAAATGTTCATTCCTAAAATAAATTTTGTAGTAGCATGATCATTATCAGAAACCCCACGTCATGAAAAATCTGATAGTATAATTAGGATATATTTTGTAATCACCCCCCCCTTTTTTTTTTTCTTTTTCTTCTCGGGATCATGTATTCGCTTAAAATAAAAGCTCGCAATTTTTTGATCCAATACGTTCCAACAGACGGAAAAATCAGGTGCGTAAATTTTATTTCAGTAAGAACAAGTTGTATTCTACAGAACTCACAACTATTTATTTCTGAATTTAATACCTCTATATATATCCATAAAATATGAAATTCGTATTTTCTTTCCTCACAACAAATTTTCGATATCAACAATTAAGGTATGCAGAGATAGTGTTCATAAACGAGATACTCTAACTTAAATCAGGAAAAATGATTACATTCCTGCGGTGTAATCTCCTTCAATTTTTATGCACTTTTGACAACAATGACTGCACAGTTCCTGAAAAATACGAGCGAAAACTTTGAATATCTCGAATGCCTGAAAATCATAACCTTTTTTTTTTTAATTATTTTTATTTATTTATATTAAAATTTTAGAAAATCTGTTCTAATAACTGAAACATACTTGAACCATTACGGTATGTTTTATGTGTTTAAAATCAATTTTAATTCAAACTTTTCATCACATAAAAACATTTAATATACTTAGTAGAGAGAATTTGATAACGCTTATTAATAAGTTTCAAATAAATAGAGTCAGACCAACATGTTTTATAAAGGGATGTCACTCCAAATGAAAATACAAGGCGAGGCGAAAAAATAACCGGGTTGATCGACCAAAAGTTAAGAGTATCTTGATCAAACGGCACATGGCTTAGTCACGTGATATATTTTTCCATTCTTTTACCCGAGTCGATTACGCACTCCTTATGGTGCCCCTTCGCAATGTAGATTCCCCGCGAAGTTCACCTCTGAGTTATAGCTCCTGGGGAAACGCAGAAGCAAAGCGTTGAATTCCACTGGAAGTCGGGGTTCTCCACAGAACTCTCGGTTCAAGGTGTGCAAAAAAACCAGTGAAGTTGAAGTAATGTATACAACATCTTCTAAATTACAAATGCTATTGTGTTGTTTATTTAAGGGAGTGTAGTGCGACGTCGAAGATTGATGATTTACTTATGGTTGAATTAATACATGAAAATAAATATCTGCATGATTAGTCCCGGAAAGGTACCAAAAATTTTTCGCTCCCACGAAAATATTGCAGTGACAATGAAAATTAAACCAATGGATAGGGAAATAAAACACACGGAGGTGGATTAACGAAACGGAAAATTTAAAAATAATAGTTTTGTCAACGTTCACAGTACAAAAAAGCACAGTAAAATTATCTCGCACGATTTGTTATTCAAATACAGAGGGTTATTTAAAATGAATCATCCGATTTCAAAATGCTGTATTTTCATAAATATACGACACAGAATGATACGTTATGGTTGATTGCAAAGGAAAATATATATAAAGATTTTTTTTATATAATTGTTCGATATAACTTCCTATAGTTACACGTGTAATGTCAATCCGATATGCAAATTCCTGCCAAACACGAAGTAATGTGAGAGTGGTAACTGATTGCACAGCAGCAGAAAAACGTTGTTTAAGTTCACATAAATTTGAGGGTAATGGTGGCGGATAAACTTTATCTTTCACAAAACCCACAAAGGAAGAAATCGCAGGGGGCATATCAGGTATCTCAAGTGACCAGCTATATAACATCCATCTGGTCCACTGTGATCGATCCAACTGCGAGGTAGCTCCGTGAAAGCTCCCAAAACATCTTTTGAAAAAAAAACTTCTCGAAGAACACACGAGGGCCATCCATTGTTCACAATATCAAAACTCCACTTTTTTCTTTGTATTTCTGTATTATTTGTCATTCTGTGTCGTTTGATTTTGAAAACATGGAATTTCGAAATCGGATAACTCATTTTAAATAACCCTGTACTTCTCCGATTCGATTGTTTTCTGAACGTCACACCGAAACGCAACACGAGGGTTATTGGTGGTGAAGGAACGCATGTTTCTGAATCTAGAAGTAACGAGGACGAAACCTAAGCTGGTACCTCCCTCTCCAAATACTTTCTAATGCACTAAGAGTGAAAAATCTTGCGGGGCTGTTCATCGAACCGAAACTCGATGCGAGTTGCGAAGCAAGCAGTTGAGAAGGCACCATTAGTTCGGTCTTGGCCTTCGTTTATGTAGGACCTTGGCCGCGGTAGTCTAATGGTCATAGTAGCGGACTCGCGGCCAGCGGTTTTAGTCGAGACGTAGGTTCGAGACTTGAGTCCATTAAAAGCCCACCATGTAACCGGGGCTGATGCACGTTAAACCTGTCGTGATTTCAAGTCCTCGCGTTGGCGTGGTGTGGATGTTAGGAGAGGGAGTGCCTGTTCAGATGTTGTCCTCGTCACTTGATTAATTCCTTTAATTAAATTAATTCCTTTAACAATAAAAAGAAAAACCGTCAATCTTAGAGGAATCAAATCCGGGCATAATGAAAAGGTACACCAAAGAAGTGTTAAGTTTTTAACAAACAACTTTCCAATACGTCGAAGAATGGTCTGAAACAAATATCACAAGAAATAACAGTTTTCTCAAAGGGAATTTTTGACTTGATCGCAAGTAAATTGGGCAAATATTGAAAATTGTGTTGAGCTTTTATCGAAGGAAATGCTTGTTATTTAAATCGATAATTGTCTGTTTGATGAAATTTGAAGACTTAATGCACATTTAAATTCTGATAAATTAGAACAATGGCAAAAACAATATGTTGAAATTGATAAAAGATGGGTGGAGTTAACATTTTCAAAAATAAACACATTCCATTCAAAATTAGTTATTCTTGTTGAATTTACGTTTTGCTGCCCTGGAACTAATATCGCAGTTGAAAAGAGTTTTTTTTTTCAATTGATAATCATTTTTGGACGAGTGAGAAATCAAGATTGAGTGTTGATACTCCAGCTGCTGTATTTACCATAAAACTCAATATAAAGGATATTTCTCGCTCTGAAATTTCCAATGATACAAAATGATGAATTAGAATGATATATTGGCAAAAAATATTCTTTTTCGGAAAAATACTCGATTAATATAATAATTAAAACTAATGTATGCATAACACATCAATCAATAACTCCCGAGACTAACATTGAAAACAGCAATTTTTGTGCAAAATTTTTTTTTATTCATCAACATAACACCTTTTGTTAATCACCTTTTAGGGTGATAATATCGTTCCAACGCTTTTTTTTTTTTCCCGCAAGAAATCTTTTTTGTTGCGAGTAAATAGCGATAAACAGCTTTCTGAATCATCGACTCGTTGCTGTTTTTGTTCCATCGAAAGTAATCGCGGCACCCACTTGGAAAAAAACTTTTTCACTTCACTTCAAAAAACCTTTTTCAGTAAATACACTTCCATATGATATCTGTGTCATCTCAGCAATCTCACGGAGCTTCACTTTACGATCTTTCATTATAATTTTTGTCACTTCACTCACATTTTCCGGTGTAACGGCTTCCACAGGTCTACCCGAGCGTTCCGCGTCATTTGTGTCGGTACGACCACGTTTAAACTCGGCAAACCACCGACAAATCGTTGCTTTCGATGGACAAGAGTCCGGGTAACATTTTTCAATCCATTGTTTCGCTCTCACGGTGTTTTTACCCATTAAAAAACAATGTTTTATCAGAACACGAGAAACTCGGTTTTTTCCATTTTTTAAACAAACTACAAAACGACTTTACTCCAACCTCGATAACTCAGCTGTTTCTGGTCCGATCGACTTAACATTTTGACACGTTTCAAGCAAAGGTTAGTACTCTAGAAAGACCTGGTTACTGGTTTACTACGAGCGCCATCTCTGGGTTAGTCTCGGGAGTTATTGATTGATGTGTTAATTTGTGTATTTTTGTTTCAACTAATATGTTCCATTTATTTACTCCGTACTTTTTATCTTAAATTTATTTTCGTCCTCCTTTACATTGTAAAAACATTGGTCACCGTAAGTGTCATGCACGTTTAAGTAGCGGAAGGAATAAATTATTGTTTGTTGGGTATAAGTACTAATAAATGCATCTCGAAATCAAAACGGGTAAAAAATCATAGAAAAAGGCTATACTCAATCTGATGGAGTGATGACTGAATAAGCAAATGGTTCCTATTTATTTTTAAATGTATTTAAGAATGGAAAACAAAGTATTCTAAAATTTCTCATGATCAATTTGGCGCCCTTTAGAGGCTGTACTTGGGGCAGATGTTCCCTTTACTCACAGTTATGCTACTGATTGTGTAAAATCAAATCAAATATCTACAACAGGACAATATCCCGATCCATACTGCGCATTGTCGGTCAAGATATTTTTTGGTCCAGCATTAATTCCCTGTGTTGGAACATCCATCCTTTTCACTCAGTCTTACCCTATTTGACTTTTTTTTTCTTTTCCCTCAGATCAGAAGCATTAAAAGAAACGAAATTTTTTTAGATTAGATTAGTTTTAATTAGCGTCGCACTAGAAGCAACACGAGGGCTATTGGCGACGGACCTCGTAATTTTGAACCACGGTCAAGTGACGAGGATGACACCTGAGCTGGCACCCCCCTCTCCTAACATCCACACCACGCCAACGGGAGGACTTTGGGCCCCGAACAGATTTAACGTGCATCAGCCCCGGCTACACAGCGGGTCTTTGGCGGCCATGGATCGAACCCGCGACTGAGAGAAAACCGCCGGCCACTAGTCCACGACCTTGACCACTAGGCTACCGCGGCCCCCAAATGAAACGAAAAGCGGGACAGTTTAAGCTTTGAAAGAAAATGTAATGACCATGTACACCCTTTCAGAAAATAACTTCCAACACTACTAAGTCTAACGGAAAAATTGCCTGAAGCACAGTGTAGGAAAGTATACTGAAGAGAATAGTGTTAAAAATGTGAAGCACATAAAAAATAAGGCTTCTTAAACCATTGATTCGGGTTTTTAAGACATATCTTGTAAATAAAACACTCAAATGTTAATTTAATTCAGTATGTCAATTTTCATGGATTTACATTTTCAGTCAAATTCAATATACTGATTTCATATATGTAAATACCTGTTCTTCATTCTTCCTAGTTTTTTTCATGCATCTAACGAACAGAGATGGACCATCACATAAAACACCGCAGTTCGGAATACAGGATGATTCAAATCTGGATAGTCTATAAGGGAATGAATATCGAATAATTAGAGAGGCGAACGTTACCAAGCTAAAATGTTACAGTCGATTCGAAAAACTAGAAAAAATTTATTTATAATAATAAAAATATTTCATCGATATGATTCACAATAAAGTTATTCGGGAGAACTAAAAAAAATTATTTATGATAAATATAATAAAAAATTCATAATACACCAGTTTTAACCGTATCAAACATTTAACGGCATTAAATATAATTGGACTGAACTAATTAAGACAATTAAATGTTATGCAAGTATAAATTGTATCATGATCAAGCAGCTTTTATAAAAAAAAGAGATAATCAAAATTATTTAAATTTTACAACTTTTATTTTGAATTTTTAAAGTTTCTTACACAGTTCCTATTTTGAAATACAGAATTTGACATAAGCTGTTATTAAAATAATGCAAATTTAGCGGACACCAATATGAATATTTTCGAATTTGTTATAAAACTTTGTTTAAGAGAAAGACAAGTCTGAAATTCGAAAATAACAGTATTAAATTTATTTTATAAAGAACGCGTGCGTAATTTAAAAAAAAATTAGCATATCTGAAATTACGAAATAATCAAAATGTTCGATTTCGATGAAAATTCATAAGTTACTTTACAAAACGACTTTGGTCGAACAAATACAGCTGTAATGGAAATAATAATAAAAAATTACCTGCTAAAGATAACAAAAAATGTTCATCATTTTTTCCTACCTCATACAGCTTTGAAATGTCAATGTTTACTAACAATCCGGAGACAGACAAGTTTGACCATACTTATTGGATCAGAGAACCTATGTATATACTAGAAAGGTAATGTAACTTATCCATTAACTGGAGGTTTCATTATGCTATTTTTTTAATGAGATTCAGATTAATCTTGTTTAAAATGACATCTAAACCTGTTGAGAGAAGATACAAATACATTTTTTCCCCTTCCTACTTTATATTTACTGAAATAAATATTCCTTAGAATTCTAATTTGCAACAGCAGACATATACTCCAAATGAACAAAAAACATGAAAAAGAAATAAACAAACTGGTTCTTGCACACCTCAAAACAAGCAAAGCAGAAGAAATAAACCAACAAAAGAGATGCAAGATAGGAAACCTTAAAAGGCATCCAAAAATAGACGAGAAAGATCAGAGTCAAAACAAGATAAAAACCAACGTTTTTAAAAACCACGTTTTTACATGGTGGCAAAGTTTATTAAAAAAATTATTTAAATATTAGTTAAAACTTTGTAAAAAACCTCATATCTCTCTCGTCTTTAAGATCACTCTTTCTCTGCGAAATTCAATATATCTCTCATAGATGGCGCCCGGTTACAACACAAATTACGTTTCTAAAAAAAATTATTGAAATATTAGTTAAAACTTGTCGCCAATGTCTAAATATTGCATTGTTAGGCGAATAAGAAAGATTCCCAAAGTTCCAGAGCTCTAACTTAATGGGAAGTTGGTTAAATTAACGATAGAAAATTTGATGACACACACTCACTCACTCTCTCACACACAGCAAGTGAAATTCAGAAAAACGTTTTAAAAAAGGCGGAGGAGGAACGAAACTTATCGATAACGTTGGAGGGAATGCAGTAACGAAACAAAAGCTGAAAAGAAAATACCAAAATTGATGCAAATAGCTTTAACTTTAAAAAAAAAAAAAAAAGTCTGAAAAGTTTAAAACGAGGTGATGGTCCAAAACCAAATCACAATTCAAATCCAAGTAAATAGGCGGCGAAATAATGAGAATATAGTTTCTAAGATAAAAATGAGCACGGAAAAATACATGCTCAGAATGCCCGAGGCAAGAGGGGGTAGCAGCGAAGGTCCACAAGTCCCGTGATCATAAAATGCAGACGATGACTTTCGCAGCAAGAGGATAAAAATCTGACAAAGAAAAGGTGAAGAAAAAGTTGTCTTCATTTAATTCATTGATCTGTTTTGAATTCGAATGGTTGGATTGGATACGAATCATCAGATCTAGGAAAATAAAAATGTTCCAGGTTTGAATTTTTTTTACTACTTTTAAGATCTCGTAATTCACAAGATTAGTAATAAGTGCAATCATCTTTTTTTCTTGGTTAAAATAAAAGATTTATATAAAAAAAAATTCTATTAGGACCTTGAATAAGTTCTCGTTGTTGTTGTTGCTTTTGAAAGTTAATGCTTTTTTAAAAGCATGTGGTACAAAAACCACTTAAAGCACTGCCCATCACTACCCACTGTTTACTTCCATACTTCTGGCAGCATTTGAATCCCAAGTCAGAAAAACGCCGTCTTTTGAGACAATCCAAGAATTGACCCATTTTTTGATATCTTCATAAGAATGGAGACGCTGCTCAGCCTGGCCACGTGCCATCCAACGGAAGGGTCACGACAGTTGGAGAAGGTCTTTCCCATTTAAGCATTTCCAAATAAGTTTTTCACCAGTTTTGCAACATGTGGCCGGGCGATGTCATGTTACAAAACCACTTGTCATGTCTATGGTCGTATAGCGGCCTTTTTTCCTCTAGGGAGCGGCTCGAACGCATCAGTTGGAGTCGATAGAGATCTCCCGAGATAGTTTCGTTGGGTTTGAGCAACTCATAATATATTACACTCTGATGATACTGCAAAATGCAGAGTAGAAGGGTTATTTTTCAAGCATTCAATAAAAAACACTACAATTAAAATTAAACTCGTACAAAGAATAGAATTTTTTTAAAAAAATTGTTTTGAAAACGTTTTAAGTAACAGTTTTTTTAAAAAGGCACACACACAGTCCCCTTCCTACTGATACAACAAAATGCAGAGTAGAAGCGTTATTTTCATGCATTCAATAAATAACATCAATATAATTAAAATTAAATAATACCATTCAATTAAAATTAAACTCCTACAAAGAATATAAATTGTTTTGAAAAAAATTTAAGTATTTGTTTGTTTGAAAAGGCACACACAGTCCACTTCCTCCTGAAATTTACAATTTAAGTGAATTCAAATTACACGAATTAATTACAATATCTATTTAAAACAATTGCTCTCAAGGTATCTTGTTCTCTGCTTTAAAATATTTTAATGTAGTTACATCATATATCGAGATAACGGCAGTGGGCGGAGGGGTTATTAAATTACCATCTGATCCGAATTAATTCATTAAAATTTCAATAATTGAATCAAACTTTAAAGCAAAATTACAGGATCAGAGCAACAAACTATCGGTAGTTGATGTGCATAATTGAGAGAGGAACCTCGACTACGCTGGATTGTCACTGGTTGTCGAGAGTAATTCGAGGGCATTAATAAGCGAAGCATCAAAAAGAGAGCTATTCGAAAATATCTTACAAAAGATCGTTAAAAACCGAGGACATAAAACGATTGTATTTAATTGAAAAAGTTTAAATTAAAATATAAAAAGAATGCTGCCATCGTCGACTTCTAAAGACATGGGAACTGGGGTAATAAAATAAATTTGGCGACAGAGACGCTGATTCAATTAAAAAAGATATTTCCCAGTAAAAACGGTCCTCAACGATTAAATGACTATGATAGGTTGCAATATCTCACTAACTTATTATTTATTGGTGTTATTAATCTTTATTATTGTATTTCCCGTTCGCGCTTCACGATCTTGATGTTCTTGTTATTCCATGAGGGACCACTATCGCATAGAAGTACCAAGAATGATTTTAGATACAACTGTGAGGTATCCTCTGTTGAAATTTTGAGCTAAAATGTTGAAGTTAATTTAAAATACTTGAAAAATTAATTGAAAATTGAACATAGTTTAATGAATTTAAAAGTGATTATATACCGCATAGCTAACGCGGGTGATATACTAACAAAATAAAGAGTTAATTAAAAACAAGTCATGCTCACTCCTGCTTTCAACAGAAATGATTTAATTTTCCAAATTGCTCAATAAATGGTTCTATATAAATTTAGCAATCAGTAAATGCCGAGAAAATTTAAAATTTCCAATAAAAAAAACAACCTTGTTTGTAACCTGTGGCGAACAACAGATCACCTGAGACAACAGTAAGCAATCGGGACAGAAGAGTAACCATATTCATCGGAGTCATTAGCGCAAGATATTACGGTGACTTTATGGTGACATGCAATGAATATCGTCTATAATTCAATTTTAAGCCTGGAATAAACAATAAAATCTGAGGCATATTGCCGTGAAATTGAGGAAATATACTGAAATCTTACCCATACGTACCCACCATTACACAATAGACATACACCCATCTTCCATGATAATGCAAGGTCTCATGTCACGTAAATTAGAACAAAATCTTAAACACAGCTTCGCTAAAGTCCTCAGGGCTCACTTGATCTTTCACCAACGGATGACTGTTTATTTACCAGTTTTTAACACTAGGTACGAAATAAGACCAGTTGTGAAGGCTAGAATACGCAATTCATACTGATTCACAACTAAGAAAATTTCGCTTGCCTATAAGATAAGCGTCTTTCCGTCTTTCAGTTCTTGGTTAAATCAAATTGAAATTTATTCATGGAATAGACTTGCTCGACATCACTTATTTTACGATTTCACACGACAAATAATACAGGGTATAATAAACGAATTTCCGCTAATTTAAATTTCGCAGCACACTAAATCGGTCGTTCAGTGAGCACGAGAAAAGTCTGTTTGCTTTGATCTAGGCTCTAGGGGGTGAATCGTGTGGCGCGTAGCGGCCACAATTCTTTCCACTTTCAACAGCTATTGCAACAGGACTAAGTTCGAAACGTTCTTCGCTGGCTTTGTGGTCTCCAAAACTCCCGAATTTTTTTTTTTTTTCAAAGAGGAATTTATTCAGCGGATGTTGCATATTTTGATTAATAAAAAGCTTATTTAAATTTTAAAATGCCCCCCTCCCAGATAATTCGACCCTTCATTTTACACAACTTACTGACGACAACAAATGTTTATTCAGGATATATACTTGAATACGTTACTTCGAAGAAAATAATCCATTTCTTGGAACTAAAAAAACTCCCAATATTGAAATTTATAAATGAATGACAGCTTCTACAAAAAAATATAAGTATTTAAGAATATAATATTGACTAGTTTCAAATATTTCAGCATCTAAATTTCATAAAGATACAATTAAACTTGGAACAGTTGCAAATGGTTATAATACATACATTTAAAAAAAAAATAGGCAGTCGAGTAAGGATCGTAGAACACGAAGGAGGACGAAACAATTTAACAAAGAAATAAGGTGTAAATGAATCAAACATTTTATTAATTCAAACAGAAGTACACTAACTATGCTTACATTCCTATGAATTATTTAATTAAACGAGTATTTTTCCATTGATTGAAAACTTTTCGTCAATATATCATTTTTTAACAATATATTGGAAAATTTGGGGAGGGGGAATAATGAAATCGCGCATTAAGACCGACGTTTGAAGTGTTCTGATGATGTTAGATACCACGAACATAGACAAAGAGACAATAGGAAAATGTTTAACAGAGGATTTGCAGATAAAGTTTGAGCAAAACTGGTGTCAAAAAATCAAGCAACAAGACAATCACCCAGGGCAAAATGCGCTCTCTGTGAAACAATTATTGGCGGTCAAAAGCATTATTATAATTCAAGCATCTACCGTACTCACCAAATCAAACACCATTCGACTTGTTTCCAAAAGTGGAAAGTGCATTGAAAGGAACAATTTTCAGTCTATAGAAGAGGTTGGGGTAAAAATGGCAGACTTACTGAAGGTGACACCTAATGACCAGCAGCTCTGCTTTGAACAGTGGAAAATTCGTATGCAGTGATGTATTGATAGGGAAGGAGAGTATGTTGAAGGGGACTATAAGGTATTCGTGTAATGTTTTCAATAAAGTTAATTTTTAAGACTAGTCCGGTTATATAATTGTCACACTTCGTTTCTTATAGTTTTGCTTTTATCGTTCTTATTCATCAATTTGTTTTAACTGTGCTTCTCATAATAAAAAGTATTCCGTTGAATGAAAAGAAATTCATTTGATTAAACGAATGAATTTGTCCAGCATTCTACGCAAAAAAAGTTGCCTTCAAGGATTGCGAAACACTGAATCATATTGTATAATATGCAATGAAAACGAAATTCCTTTTTCTCTCTTGAAAAAATAGATAATTCATTCATTCATTCTGTTCGATATATACTTTTTTCTGTTTCGTTTTTCGCTCCAGAACATCAATATTTATTTTCAATAGAAAAAAACGTTATTTCGTGTGGTTATAAATTGTTTTATCAGTTGCATTGAATTTAAATGGTTAATTTTTTATATCTACATTTGAGGAAATGCTGAATCTCTTGAATAAGTATTTATAACAAATTTTATTTGATTAAAAAGATTTATACTAAATAGTAGCATATATATATATATATATATATATATATATAAAATTAAGGTATGTATAATTGTTTTTATTCTGTTACATAACTGTTTGCATAGTGTTTGGATTAAATTATTCATTGTAGTTACTGAAATTACTTGTTTTCCGCACGATCATTATTGAAGAAAAGTTATAACTTAAAAAATTTCTCAATAAATATAGCGTAATTTCTGGATAAAAGATGCAAAGAAGATTTGACGCTTTTGGCGTGAGATATGGAATTTACAAGGGACAGAAGCTTCAAAAGTGTTAAAAATTAAAAGATTTGATCACAAGATCGCCAAAGTATGATGAGGATTTAGTAAAGGATATGTTAACCAATATAACTGAAGAAAGAATACAGATGGAAAAATTTAACTATTGAAGCCAATGAAGAAAAAAGCTATACAAAGAGAGCTTTTGAGTAGGAACGCTTGAGACCACAGCTTGCAAGCTAAAGGGTTACTCAAACCACTGTAAAAATCTCAGCTTTGGAAAATGATCCAACCAAAGCTTGACTGAAAAGGATTTCCTCCTCCACCTCTCTCTCTTTACAATCGTGAAGAACGTGACATATCGATGTTTCCCAGTCTTTTTTATCGTCAAAAGGTTTTGATAGTTCAAGAAGAAACTTAAGTTCCATACTTAATTGGACTGTTGCCAATTGACGTTGAAAGACTTATAACCCA
>BMAW01059648.1:0-12968 GCA_019974015.1 Nephila pilipes | reverse complement strand
TAAAATAATTTCAGTCGTTACTGGTACAAAGTCTTCGAATGAATCATTTACGTAAGCACTTCACTGAAATTCTTACCTTGATAAAAATTTAATCCTGGAGTTAAACTTAAGAACTAAGTAAAAAAATTATTTTATTGTTGAAGTTAGATAACTTAATAAACAATTGTATTTCATCCACTGTAACATTGTTGCAACTGTGCATACAGAATCAAGTCCAGCTTCCACGCAACCCCCCTCCCCACATAGCGGGCGGCCCCTGTAACCGCGTGATAATGGTCAGGAGCTCATAGTATGCGTTATTCCGACTTGTCATGGGTTTAAATCATTATGGTACTAAAAACTCGTCGTGTAACAGAGCTGAATTTTTTTTATAGTATTATAATCAGCAAACGCGAACGACAATTAAATCTTTTAGTTATATGTGTTGTATTATCAAGCAAGTTACATCACAATGATTGCCATTGGAAGCGTTCATTTCGAATTCCCGGTCCCAACATTGTTGAAATCTACAGAGATCACCAAGTTTCTGTATTGCATTAAATTTAAGAATTTTTTAAATTATTGTGTTTTAAGTGATTTTTAAAGAAATATATTTACATCTATCAATATCTGTAGTTTATTCTTTTATAAAAATTTACTCTTTGAAAAAAGAGTGGCCAATCCCAAGCTCACAATGCTTCTACGACACGATTCCGTACTTTTTTTTGTTCCTCTTCTATAAAGGAATTATGTATAATTGTCAGGAATAATCACATTTTTTGTACATTTTACACATTTATTTTGATATTTTTTAAACATGCGCTCTATTTGAACATAATCTGTGCTCATGTTATTATTCTTATGCTATTAATATGTATATAAATTTCCAGATTTGATTATAATTTCTGCTACGTAAGGCTTAGTGGAATTGGGATATCTTGAAACTGGTGTACATGCATTATAATTTTAAGAAAGTATATATCTTTTAAAGCATATCTTATTGAAGTTTCCCGAATGAAATTGTAAATAAATTAGTATATTGCCCTTTTTGTGAGGATTTCTAATAATGCATATATTGCTAAAAAACGTCTCTTTCATAATATAAATGTACTTCACACACTACTGGAAAAATATTACGCATTGAAAACCAAAAAGTTTTCGTGCTGCCATCTATTAACATTCTTTTTATCTAATATTATTTTATGAGATAATTAATTAATTTAGAAACATATTAAGTAATTTCTTTATATTTGATTTATACGGAATAATATGTATCTTTGAGTTGATATTTTATTGTTTTTAATCGTTGTAATGAACTACACGAGAAATCGTAAAGAATTACTCATAATTTTTATTACCTCAGTCGAACACATATTTATTTATTTTTTAGATTTAACTCCCTATTTATAATGATTGAAAGATTATTAAATGATTAAACGATTATTCAATCTTTATTTCAATCTTTTAATTTCGTGAGATAGCATGCCCTTAAAATTTTGTTTTGACTAATTTTTTCTTATATATTTTAGTCGATGATGCTTTATCAAAAACATTTAAATATTTCCTAGTTTTCTATTAAAGCATTCTCTACTGAAGAAAAAAATTTGGGTCCAAATACTGGGCTATGGTATCCCAGGGGTTAAAGTATCAATCATCGCTGTGGACACTATTTAAGTCAAGTCATGGACCTTGACTCATTGCTGCATTTCTTATTTGATCAAAGATCTCTCAGGTGGAATAATGGTGACAATTACGATTTAAACGGAGCCACAACCTTTAAAGTTGTATGTGAGGAGAAAGTTAAAAGAGTGAGGTGTTATACTCATCAGTTAAGGTTTATTTCTCTCTTTTTGACCATGGTTCAAAATTGTGATGCTCGAAATTAACTTTTTACTGACGTTACTTCAAATCAAACAAAATCAATCGATTAATTACTTGGAATTTTCTTTTTAATATACTTTCTTTCCTTATGGCTAAGTTATTATAAAAAAAAAAAAAAAAAAACAATTATTATCTATTGCGATATATTTTCATGATACACACTAATTTTACACAAAAAAATTATTGTATTAGGATGAAAACAATACATATGGAAACCAATAAAATATCCTCTACGCTATTAACATTTCGTTTTAAGTGATGTAATGTGGAAATCCTTTAATGATCTTCTATAGCAATATATTATTATTAAAATGATATCTTAAAAATTCTAGTTTTAGGTGAAATAAAACAGAATCTTATTTCTTTAGAGCATTTTTAGTAAAATTTGGACAAAATGTGAAATGTATATAAGTAATTGAGTTAAAGTGAATAAGTAATAAGTAAATAAGTTATAAGCTATCGATTAAATTTTTCTTTAAGAAAAATAAGAGAATATTCTCTTTTGAGAGAGTAGGTTATAAGAAAAAATCATCAAATCATCTTTCAGATAATAGAGATATCGCACATTTTAAATTTGAGCAAATGACAGCACAACTGACGTAAATTCCAAGTTTCTTACAATTACAGGGTATTTTAGAAAACGTTATCAGTTAATTACACAGTTCCTAAAGAAGTAGATAATATTACGTATTGATAATATAATATACAAAGTATCACTATTCCTCAATTAATACAGCAAAAATTTATTTATTCAATTGTTAAATTAGCTTGTTTTAATAAGCTTTATGTATTCATAATCAAAATTTAAGAAATTTAAAATAAAAAATCAAATTCGTTATCAAATCGTTTGTTGTTTCAAATTCGTTGGAATAATACTGATATAATTTAATGAGATATCACTAAAGAATTTTAGTATAGATATCAGTAACATTTCGTTTAATTACAGTCATGAAAATTCATAATAAAATGATAATATTTATAAATAAATCATTCTTATAACATGATTCATATTTTTCACTACAGATGGCAGCATGAACATTAAATTTCTACAATCGTGCAACAAGAAGACTGCAGAGGTGCCTCAAATAAATGATACCTTGAAAAGCATCTATATGGATTAGGAGAGCGAGGTACCGATTCACACACACAGTTTGTTAAGTTGTATTAAGTGGACCGTTAAGGATGGCGAAAACAGCACTCGGTTAAATACAAAAAAGCATATAAGTAAGAAATTTTAAAGAATTATTTCAATAAAATCAAATATATATTTTATAATAAAATATGTTTGATTTTCAAATGTTATTTAATTTGGGTAAGAGTCGATAAGGATATGTGTTCTTAAATTCGGAGTTTACAAATCGTGTTCAGTTATTCACCAAGAAAAACCAAAGCTGACATTGTTTTTTCTATAACTTTTTCAAACTTTCTAAATGCTCCTTATTTCAATTAAGTATGATGCGATAATATTTTTCTTTGTTTCTATATTTAAGATGGAGTTATTAACTTCTGTGTTCAAACAAATTAAATAATTAGTATGAAAGAAAATTCAAAAGGTGAACATCAAAAAAGTAATTTTTAAAATTTAAAGACAAATTTAAAAAAAAGAACGAAAGACAGAAATGAATAAATAAACAAATAAATAAATAAACAATTTTTTTTTCTGTAATTTAATACAGAATAAAAATGTAAGGAGTTCATAATTTGTTAATATGTCAAAAATTCCTTAATTATATTGTAATGTTGCTATTAAAAATTCGTCACCTTAATTATCTTAATTCGCTCTTAAAAATCTCTTAGAACTGTTCTTGAAAACAATAACATTCCGGAAAAATTCCACTTTTTTTAATTCTGTCACATAATTTCAGTTACTGCTAATAATATTAACATAATATGTGTTCTTTCTCTCTGTTTAAAATTGTCTGACTCTTGTCTAGTCATTGACCCCATCCACAACACTATTAATATTCGGTTTAAAAGTGACGAAATTATAATTTCATGAAATGCATTCATTTTTGACGCAGATGTCATTAGTTTTTATAACAGATATTAATTTTTAAATTTTTCGTCAAATTTTCCGTTGTTTATATTTATTTCATTTTTTTTTTATTTGTCACCTCCTATAGTATTACGTCATTTCTTTTCATCAATACTAAAAACTGGACTTCTGATGCAAAATTAGAACATCCATCCGCTAGAAAATCCATTCAACCTGTTAGAAAAAAATCCGATAAAATTTTTGACTTTTATTGAGAATTTTCAACAAATTAAAATATAAAAGCTATTTTTTAAGCTTTGCACAGACATTTTAGGACCAAATAAACTTTCGATAAGTATGAAGAACAGAACAGATTTTTCTGTTAAATATGTTACTTATCAATAACATTAAAAAAAAATTACGATTACTATTTGTTTACTTATTTATTTCCCTTGGAATCAATTTATTGCATTAGAGTTAAGTGAAATACTTACACTTGCCCCTTTATGGAAGATATGGCTACCAACCATTCGTTATTGATTTTTGCATGTTCGGTTCTTTAGCATATAAAGATGTATCGAAAATAAAATGGAATAAATTGTAGCTAAATAATGAACTAGGGATTATTGTAGGGTATACAGGAAAAAAAAATCTTAGAGAATTTGTATTCCTAAGGAAAGAAGGTTGTGGAAACGATTCATGTTAAAATTTGCAAAACGAAAAATGGAGTAAATACTTTATACGAGATAAACATGTTTCTTGATAGATAATCAGAATTAAATACTCTGTTCGGTATTCGAACTAACGATTCAGATAATCATAAATCCAAAATTTGAAAGTAATTATTCACAATTTAAGTCTAGGGTGGAAAAATCAAAGTATTTTCCCTCTAAAGTGGACATTTATTATCCACCATCTAATGAAAAATAAAGATCTGAAAACGATGCTCAAAAATACTTTGAACAAAATAATTTTGAATATGACCCCAATAAATTTTTTTCAGGTCCACTAAACTTGAAATTATAATAGAAATGAAAATTCTAATGATAGTAAGGATTTTTTTATTGATGACTTTAATGATACATTTTAAAAGGAAATATGTGATGTTGAAATTCATAAATAGTTAGTTAATCAGAAAGTTAAAGAGAAAGATAAATGGAATGCAGCTATGGATGATTAATTAAATAATATAAGCGAAAGAAAGGTTTGAAAACTTGTAGACAGACCGAAAAAAGCTAGTGTAATTGGATCCAGATGGGTAAACTCTGTAAAACGTGACGATAAAAGTAAAATTAAAAAATTCGAATCTAGTTTGCTAGCAAAATGATTTAGACAACACTCATTGTAATATAGATTACCCGTAAACTTTTGCACCTGTAATATATTTTTTAATAATGAGCATCTTGTTTATTTTGTTAGTTTCAGTATAAAGTTGGAAAAATGCTCAGTTTGGATGTACAAAGAGCGGCTTATGAGAATCTTAAAGAGAAATTATTTGTAGAACAACCTCAAACACCTACCAATTATCAACCTGGTAATGTATGCATTTTATATAGAAGCATACATGGATTTCATCAAATTGGTCACGAATGGCATTGAGAATTAGAAAATGTTTTTGAATTGATAGGATTCGATTGGAATTTTTGTGTATAAAAAAAAGAAAAATACTGTTTTAATCGTATATGTAGACGATAGTTTGTGTGTTATTTTTTGCACAAAAAAAAATGATTTACTAAATTTAGGTTAATAGAAAATAAAATTGATGTATCTAATTTATGGAGGAACAAAATTTTTGTTGGATGTTTAAACTTAAATTATATATATACGCAAATATTAAAGGTTTACACACACACACACACACATATATATATATATATCTTTTACCGGATAACTTACATTGTATCAATTACATCGAGATTTTTTGATGTTAAAGTGTCATTTAAAGTTGATTTTTGATTACCAAATTCTGGTGAAATAATGTTAAAAATTGGGGAGATGTTAATAGGGTGTTTATCATTTATTACAGAACGAAGTCGACCTAACATTGCATTTGCCGTTAACACCATGTATCAGTTTAATAAATGTTATGCTTATCGACATTGAAAATCTGTTTTTTATATTATAAATTAAGTATTTAACACCCCAAAAAACATTAGGAAACAATTTTATCGATTGTAAATTATTCATATTTGATAGCACATCCAGAAACCAACTGGATTTGCCATTTAAATAATAAATACTCAAACAGTGTATATATAATTTATTTCTATAATATTTCTTTCACCAAGGAAGTGTGGTAAACAAAACTCCATTGCTTGAAGCAGCATAGAATCTGAATTTATAGCATTATTATAGAGAGTTAAAGAAATCATTTGATTTTTGCGTATATGTAATGAACTTAATTTTATCCTCGTATTGAAAAACCTTTGATTTATTGTGATAATCAATCGGCAACTTATTTTTGTTAAAATAATATTGGAAATATAAAAATAAAATATATAAAGTTTCGTTTCATGAAACAGCTTTTAAAGAATGGAGTATTCGAAATATAAATTATTTATCAAGCAAAGACGGCAGATTTCGTAACGAAACCTTTATTATTAAATAAACTTAGATGTTATTTCAAGAGTATTCTGTTCCAGGATTACAACCGATGGAGCCTAATGTTTGAAGGTCAATTCTAATATCTACAAAAGGAATATGAACTCGAATCCCAACTAACACCCGGCTATATATATATATATATATTAGAATCTGTAGCTTTATCTGGCATTTTCATTTGTAAATTAATGCTGTTTTCATTCTAATTCGAGATGCATTATTATGAGATTATTCAACTATAATAAACAAAATCTTTGATTATGACCCCGATAGTCATTTTGTGGAATATCTATGATCATATAAAGCATTAAAATTATTGAAAATTCTAAAAAAATTCCACCAAAAATTTTCAATTAAAAATATCTCCACACTTAAGGCTAAATAAAACTATAAGATAATATACCAATGAAATGTAATTAGTATTTCCCTTTATTGACTGTAAAATGAACTATTATATATAAAAAAATCAGGAGGAAGTTGTCAGTGGATTAATGTGTTAGCTGACTTTCAGTTATTCTGAAACTAGTCTAACCAACACCTGACTACGAGAAATGGATTTTATATAAATCTATGGAATGACAGTTGTTCCATCGTGCTCCGTAGATAATTTTAAACAATTGTGAAAAAAATCTACTAATAAATGGACTTCTAGCGTCATCTTTAGAACGAGTCGCACCGGAAGCGTATTTCATGTAAAGCTTATTTTATAATTGAAATATTTTTAGTACGTAACACATAATTTAAGAATAAATATAAAACAAATCCTTATTTACATATTCATCAAACTGAAAATGTGGTTTTGAGAAATCATAGGAAAATCAGATATGCAGATTTCGATGAATTTCTTAAAGCTAAAACATTTGCCTAATCTTAAATTATTGTTATGTAGTATATAATTAACGATAGCATTTCTATAGATAGATATATGCATATTACTAGAGTATGGAGGACTTTTATTACGCCGGAATTTAAAAGAATCTTTTTTATCATAAAAATTATTGTGAACTTTATTTTCTATTATTTTCAGTTTTATGTCTTAATATTCTGATTCTTTTTATTTTTATTTGCTCGAATTAAATTTAAATATGTAAGACAAGAGTAGAGTTGAGTCATCTTCAAAATTCTTCTTATTATTAAAGATAGTTAGATTATCTCTCTTTCTATAAATAATAAAATTGTCTTTATTTATGTAGTTCTGTCCATTAAGATATAAACATATATAGGCCAAACTGTTATTTTCTGGTCCTTTATGTGGTATTCCTTCAATTTGTTTACATTTTTATCCTTAAATTTATTGTAATTTTCTTCAAGAACGTCTAACTAAAAAATTAAAATTAACATGGGGTAACGTAGGATAAATTATTTTGCTTAAAAATAATTAAAAGAAGTCCTTACTGTTTACTCTATATCGATAGAATTAAAGAAATCTTCAAATTCATGGATTGAGTGTCTATTTTTTGTTTTGTTTTAATTTGTTTAATTATTTCTGAATTATTTGTAAAAAGAGTAGTTTAAATTAGTTTTTCTGTAGTTTCTTATAAAACCAATAGTAATAATTTACCCACTTTTGTAATATAAGTATTCAAGCCATTAGCAACTGTTCTAAATTAAATTAGCTCTTTTTGAAATTTAGATGTCAAGAAAATAAGTGGAAATTAATTTTAATAATTTCGAAGCCAATTTTTTTTTAAAAAAAAATCAATTATTTTGTTATTAATTTCCCTATTATAATTATCAATTCCTTTAGTATAATTATTTTCTTTTAAATGTTTATTAATTATTTTACTGTTGTAACATTTGCAAGTAATCCCATAATATTACTAGAAACTGTAGCCATTTATTCCAGTATGGCTACAGTTCCAGCAATTATATATATGTATATATATATATATATATATATATATTATACATATGTGTGTGTGTGTGTGTTTATATATATATATATATATATATATACGAGGGCTTTTTTTTTCAACCTCCAATTGGCTATAATAAAAAGACGGGTGAATATAAAAAATTATTTTATTACCAGAAAAAATGTACGAAAAGGTTACTTCTCTACATAATCACCTTGACGATTGAGACATTTGTCATATCTGTGAACAAGCTTTGCAATATCCTTTTCATAAAATGTTGACGCGAGTGAATTGAGGTGAGTTGTGACCGTTTCTTTGAGCTCCTGGTCAGTTGGGAAGCTCTGCCCCCAAGCCACTTCTTCAATTCAGGAAAAAGATGAAAGTCATTTGGCGCTAGGTCGGGACTATATGGTGGATGTTCGAAAATGTCTCATTTAAATAGCTCAAGTAGCCGTTGGGTTGGGCAAGCAGTTCGGCCATCTTTAAACTTTCGACACCACGAACAATACCATCACTCATAAAGCTGTCTCCATACACTTGATTCATTCTTCGATGAATTTCCACTGCACTATTCCCTTCTGCCTGCAAGAAACGAATAACACTTCGCTATTCACACTTGGCGGGAGAACCAATAGAGACAGCCATATTTACGTGACTGAAGTTCAACAAGAAAGAGCGCGTTGGACTCGGCAATGACGAAGCGTGTATAAGAGGTGCGCAGTAGTCTAATGTGCACAACAGCTAGTTGCCTCCGGTTGCAACAGCTAGTTGCCTCCGATCGCTCACTGGTCTTCATAGTGAGCGATCGGAGGTGGAAAAAAAAACCCAGCCCTTGTATGCATACAAAAATGCACACACACACATATATATATACATATTTACAATGTTTTCCGTTTTGTACTTTTTATTAGCATTATCGAGAACAGTAAGCTTTCTGGCCTTTTTTCGAAGAAAACACGATGCTTTTTACTAGTGTTGTATTTTTTAAAAATTATTTAAAAGAAATGCAACTTAGTTTTATAAAAAAATCAAAGTGATTCATGTTTTAAACTTTTTTTTTCTTATTTAGAGTGAGAATTCTAATTTGTGGCGTATCTCATTATCAGCTGGTAATTATAGTATTTAAAATTCATTTTCTTTTACAAAAGGAAAATATTTGGAAAATCTCTCTTTTTTTGTACCAAAATAGATAGATAATTTTTTAAGTAACCAGCATCTTGTGTGATTGTTAAAAAAAAAAAATCAAATTTGAGCAGTAATTATAGAAATTTCTGTTCTTATTATGCTTTCACTACAGCAGTCATTAATGAACTAACCGATGACTCATATCACGTGACATGTTTGTTTCTAGCCTCCGATTTCTAATAAAGAAATTTACTGCAGGAAAACTTTTTCGATTGTAAATTAAGAGAAAAACGATTACACGGCAACGAGATTAACTCAAATAACAATTAAGCAATCTAGAATTTTCGGATATCTATATCTTTTTGGAATAGAAAGTATACTTTTACAGTTAATATATTTGCTCTAATTCTTATATATTGTTCTTAATGCTCTCTTATAAAATAATGCTTAATTTATTTAATATATTTCTGCTTAAGGATCCCGTGTACTGGCCATTATGATTTCGTGTACAAACTAATAATCCTGTGGAATTTCTACTACCATCCTCTGATCATTACTATTTTGTCTATTTGACTACAAAAAAAAAGCAAGAGAAAGAATTAAAACAATAATAAAAGTTTTTGCAGAATTACATTCTCTCTCTTATTTTCAAAAAAATATTTTCACCTCTATTCGAATGATTCGCTTGTGGATTTTCCGGTCTTTAAAAACCCATTCTAAGTTATTTTCAAAAATCGGACGGAAAATTTAATTAAATAAATAAAATAGTATAGATTAGAGGTTGTTAGTAGAAATTCCATAGGATTAACCTTACGCTCACGAAATCAAAATAGCCGATAGACGGGAAACTTAACAAGTCATTCTAGAATCGTCAAGGATCTTGTTCCCAGTAGGACAGTTATGAGATTCAATATATATTAATGATAAAAAAAAATAATTATTATTGTATAAGAACCCTACAGAAATAAAAATATTTGTTAGTGGTTGTATTTGATAATGACTGATTTTTTTTTTATCATTTTAAAATTTTCCTCAGAAAGCTTCAGGAATTGAAACTTACTTGTAAAAAAATGAACAAATAGACCATCATGTAGAGAAACGGATTGATTTCTTTCAATTAAAAGTACCACTGACTATATTATTTAGTTACACTGAATTTTCTCTTTTTTATAATTTATCTTTGGAGGGGGGGGATATGAAGAAACATATAGAGAAATTGTTTCTTATGATTTGTATCGCGTTCTTGTGTTTCCCATAGCGATATATCCTGTTACATAAATTCAGAACGCTGATCACATTATTACATATTGTTACAAAAGTTTTTGGTTGTATAGGTATAAAATCAAGGCCATCACGAAGGATAACGACAAATGTCACTTTATTTTCAAATCTTTAGGATAATACGCAGGTAGCGGCTTGGATAATAACAGCACAAACAGGAAACACAGGAGTTGCACAGATTAGTGACACAGATACAAGAACAAAACAGCACTTTTAACCCTTTCACTACCGGAGGGAGAAAAAAGAAGTGCTTCTCTGGGCCCGCGGCTTCTCACCGCGGAGTGTCACTCTGTGCCCAGACGATTTTAGATACTAAGCCTAATTCGTGAAAAAAATTCCTCTAAATCAGCTAATCGTTAAAATATTTTGGTATTTACATATCTTAATTAAAATGCATTAAACTTAATATATACAAAAGAAAAAAAAGATTTAATCGAAAATTTAATGTTTTATACATAAAATTACATAGAAAATCATATTTTTAAGATAATACAAAATATATTTACATATGTTACATAAATTTCATGGTGTAAGGATGTACCATTACATGGAATATATAGATATAAAAGATAAATCTTATTTTGCTGTATGGTATATTTATATAGAAAATCAATGCATAGTCCAACGTCATATGTCTTACACACATATTCTGATGCTTCCCGCAAGATTTTGAGCAAAGGGCACATCTTAGTCCTTTTTTTTTTTACTTTAATGTCTATGTATAGATTTGGATTATTTTCGCTAACATTACTATCAGATTCATTCGTTATTTCGTAAATCTCAGTATCAGATAAATACTTTCTTTTCGTCATGACTGTCGCTACAAATAAAAACCGACTGAATGAAATGAACAGCTGAGAGCATCTGCTACCAAAAGTCCTAACCCCCATAAAGAGCCATAAATTATCCTTCGAACTTGTAAGAAGCAAACAAGAAAGAAAAAAGTAAACTGAAAGCAAGTGCATGCTTTAAATCATGTTATTAAAGAACTGAGCCGCAATATGTGATTTTAACAATAACTCCCTCCTGATACCCAGAAGTGAAATCCAAGCCCATATAACCAAGGTCAACATTCCAAATAACCTATATATATATATATATATATATATATATATATATATAGATTTCGCAATAATGTTACACCATCTAGTAATATTTAAAAAATCAAATAAAACGTTCTCCTTAAGCGTATCACTATTGATACGCTAGTCTGCAGAAGGCATTCCAGAACGTATCTATTGTGATAAGCTGTGCACAGGAGAGCCACCGCGAGCGTATCAAATGTGATACGCTGGTAGTGAATGGGTTAAGGATAAGTCCCATTCCTAATAGAGCTTTATACAGTTCTAACATCTCAACGATATAATAATAACATCGTATGACGTTTATGTTACCTTTTATAACACATTCTCTTTCCATTTTCTAACGTAAGAATTGCGGACCTTATACAGTTCAGTAAAATTTATTCATCTCCGTGATGCTTAAATTCTTTTATTTGCCAGACCTTTGTAATATTGAACATACGTGGAACAATTTTAGTTCTACAGATTCCCATGCCACAAAATAAAGCATATCTGGAAAATAAGTCGAGAAATGTCTGGAAAAACTTGTCGCAGCTTGATAATAGAACTTGATATCATTCGATGCCTAACATCTTACAATCGCGCATCTCAGTGCAGTGTGTAATGTCGTGACGAAGAATATTCCTATTCGCCTCTTGTACCATAGCTAAACTAAATATACTAAGACTAAAGAGTCAATAAGTCAATCAAAGAAACGTTACACAGATCTCACACACTGTATTTATTTCACAGTTTAGTACTATAACGACAAATGTACACCGACTTTCCGAAGTATCGCCCTAGATATATTTGCCTGTTCCACCAATATCAAATTAAAGGAATTTTACCATCACGACGAAGTTGAGGCTGACCCGATTTCTAGGCTCCACTATGCTGTCGATAATTTGTAGCAATTCTCGACCTCGTCTTTGACTATAGAACAGCTGTTCAACGCTAGAGTCTCTCGACCTCTATCGCGTGTCTCTCACTTTGCTTATATACTTTCCTATCTACCTCACATCATTTTATTTCTACCTGCCTCTAATTTAAATACTCACGTTTCATTTTTGGTTGGGAAGATGGTGTTTATTTATAGCAATCAATCTTAATTAAAAGTCTCCAAGGTTAGTGAAGAGTAAACCGCGAATAGCCCAACGTCACGATGTTAACATTCTAACGTACAATGTGTATCTGCTTACTATAATGGTA
>BMAW01059643.1:11144-23448 GCA_019974015.1 Nephila pilipes | reverse complement strand
ATGAAATTAGCTATACCTAATTAGTAGATACTATGAAATTAGCAAAAATAAATAAATTAATTATTGATTTTTATGGTACAAATTATACCTTTTACTGAAATTCGAAGTTAGCTAACTGAATGCAATTATTTTAAAAAGTGCAACCAGCTGTTAGTCTTAACTTCCCCAAAGTCAAAACCGTTACCCCCCCCCCCTCCTGTTCTTTGAAGTGTACTTATTCACTTTTCCGTGTAGTCCTCCACACTCTTAAATACTCTAACGAGTGATAAGTCTTACAAAACCCGTCGGAGGATTATTGTCGACACAAAGCCTACAATTACAAACTCAAATACATTAAGACAGCAAGCGCAAATTACAAACTCAAAAATGCCGGGAAATACAGTTCATCTGAAATGTTTCAAATGTCATTGGTAAGGTTTCATTTTTGGCTTCTAATGAAATTATGAATTTTTTCCAAGAATAAAATTAATTTAAAAATAAATTTTTGAATTTTAAAAATGTTAAGCTTAAGAAAAAGAAAATGGAGCGCATTCTCAAGAATTTAAAATTTATAATTTTCTTAAAAATAAATTTGGGATTCATGTCAAATACAAGTCTCCCTCTAAATACAGAAAGCGGACAGTTTTCAAGAAGATGGCTTGTTTTCAGTAATGTACAGGATACTGCAGAAATAACTCCCCGATTTCCACTGTTATGACTTTATTTGTCCACATTAATTAAGAACTGGTTTTGAATAGAAGATGTTTTACCATTTCAGTAACCATCATGGTGTGGAGGGGTGAACGTCGTACTTTCGTTATAGAGGCATATTTCAAAAATGGCGATTCTGTCTGGTGAAGTTCACTTTCATTTGTCACGGTGTGTGAACAAACATAACTTTCGCTACTGGGCTCCGAACAATCCAAGACAAATCTATGAGCGACCTTTCTTTAATGATCGAGCTACTGTTTGGTGTGCTGTTGCAGACTTTGAGGTTATTGGCCCATATGTTTTTGAAGAGAAGGGCAAAGAAGTTACGGTAACTTCTGCGCATTATGTTACGTAACTTCCTGCAACCCAAACTGGACGAGCTTGAGAATTTGGCTAGGTGATTTCCAACAAGATAATACAACATGCCCACATAGCCAGAATATCGTCGGACTTGCTAAAAGTATTTGCTTCAGGAGCATCTAATCTTGCTACGAAGTAGCATTTCCCCAGATCTATCGCCTTGAGATTATTTTCTCTGGGGTCGTCTTAAGACATAAGTCTGCCGAGGAACTCAAAACTACTATCAGCCTAGAAATTACAAAAATATTGTAAGAAATAACTAGGGAGGGTAGAGAGAAACTTCAAAGTGAGACTTCAGAAATACATAGACAGCGAAGAACGGATTTTGGACGATATCATTGTCAAAAGGGAGAGAAGGTGAATGTGAAAAACAAAATGGTAAATACGCTTCCCAAATTGTGAAATAAAATTTTGAATAACACACATAATTTCTTTATTATTTATGTTTGAAATCGGAGAGTTATTTCTATCTCGCCCTGTTTAGTCACGGTGAGATTTCATAATGGTGTATTTGAAATGCTTCTTGTACTTTCAGATGATGTGTCAGAAAAAAGGAATGGCCTTTCTTACGTGATAATAAATCCTAGCTGCGACCAGAAACTGGAGCTAGGGGATGTGATGTAAGTATGCTGATTACAAATTAACGAATTTGATGGGTGATTGATGTGTTGACTGTGACCTTTTTCGAGTTATTTTATCCTTGTATAATCAGCAATTGACTACGAGCAATGGATGATATAACTAACTTATTAAGAGACAGTTTGTACGTCGTGTTCCAAAGCTAATTTCAGGCAATTGCATGAAAAAAAAAACGTTCTACAAAAATGGAGTAATTAACACCATCTGCAGAACGGATCATAACCTCCCTCCGCTGTTGAGATGAAATTTCAGCAGAAATACATAGTGCATATTGAATAATACATTGAAATACATGATTATTACATTGCACTATTACCCCTATTGTAAGGTTTTTCTGGTCTTTAAAAAATATTCTAAAATATTTTCGAAAATCGGAGAGAGAATATATTTCCACAGAAATATTCATTAGTTTTTCCTCTTTCGGATGCAAGTTTTTTTGCATTCAAATATATAAAAAGTTTATTAAAAAGAATTATTGAAATATTAGTTAAAACTGGTCGCAAATATCTAAATATTGCATTGTTAGGCAAGTAAGAACGGTTCCCAAAATTTCAGAGCTCTAACTTGATGGGAAGTTGGTTAAATTAACGATCGAAAATTTGATGACACACACACCAAGTGAAATTCAGAAAAACGTTTTAAAATAGTCTAGATTTGAGAATGATAGAATAAATTCTGTAGGATTAACAAAACTTTCACGAAATCAAAATGGCCGATAGACGGAAGCCCTTTGAGGGGCGCGATGTTATTATGAAACATTTTTTTAAAAGTTATACAGGCAAGGGAGGTATACTGATCATGCAGATAAAAAAAACACAATTTAAAAAATTAGTAGTCCCTGGTTGGGAGAGGGAGGGTTTTGCACATACAAGCACGAACGGGCTCAGTCTTCAAGCTGTGAACGCGGGAAAATGCGTTTGCACTGTGCAAACGGTGCCCCTGTAAAGGTTAAGCCATACGTGTGTACCAAATGCAACCCTAGACTTGGAGATAATTTCTGACTTTTTAAAACTGTCGCTCATCCCACTTAATTATGACACATATATTCATGTAAGAGTACAAGTATCTTAAAAATACAGAAAATAATTAACGGGAGCATCCTATATAGTGTAATATTTAATTTGGATAAGAGTGAGTGAGTGATGGAAATATTGGTTACCAGAGAAGGGTCACTTGACTTCCCGAGAGTGCATCACCCGTGTTTATCAAAGACAGTAAACCCCATGGGAAAGAAAATAATCCCTAGATACCTCAGATCATGTTTCCGATACTTACTAAAGACGGTAAGCCTCCAAGAGGAGAATGGTTATGGATGTGATATCAAATGTACTTTGATACGAATCATAAGGGAAAATATTCTTGCTCAAAAAATATTAGGGATATTCCGAAAGTAAGTTTCGTCATTTTTTTTTTAATTTTTACATAAAAAAATAAGGAAAATTTATTACATAAAAAAATAAACTATGTCATCATGAACTATACACCTTGCACTATTTTCCGATATAGTCGCAATGGACATCGAGACATTTGTCATAGCGTGCAATCAGCTTGAAGAAACCACTCTGGTACAATTCGATGTCCTGCGGTGCAAGGAAATGTCGCACAGCTTGCTTCACCTCAGTATTGGTTTGGATGAACCAGAACACAACCATTACGCAATGTGGATGTCTGACTCCGTTATGTGCCTATCCGCTAACACCATGTCTTGTACTGTATCAGTGTTATTTTCATTTGTGGAAACCCACTTCGATCTTCTTCCTCCACACTCTGCCTTCCTTCACTAAACCTGCAACACCAGTTTCCAACCATTTGACGAGACATGACCTGTTTACCATACTTGGTCTGAGGCATTCGTGGACGACAAGTCCCACGTGACCATTCGTACCGGATAACAGCACGTACTTCCATTGCCGACCACGTCGTCAGTGACATCTCGGGCACGCTGGTCTGCTGCTAATCTCTTTTCTTCGTCGCTGAGCATGGTCATTTTTCCTACACTGACACTACTTTCGTCACTGCAGCAGCAATGGGTATGAATTCTTATGGTGGTGGTTTGTTTCATTTGGTGTACCATGTGCAATTTCAAAAAATGACGAAACTTACTTTTGGAATATTCCTCTTAAATTAAAAATTACCATAATATAGGTCGAGAATTTTACTTGTTAGAAAATGGTAGGAAATGCGTTTGGCATCCTTACGTAAGACCATTATTTATCACCCATTAACCGTATAAAATGCACAGTTCCCTATAGATATCCATAACACCTACAAAAGGATGCGTTAGAAGTGTGTGGCACTATATACAAAGAGAAATCATGTGACCGTCATTATTTGGCTTTTGTGCTCATCTCATTCTAATATATTTATATATAAAAAAAAAAAAAACTTCACTCCAATTGAAGACAAGCAAATCAAAACATATTCTTTATTTACTATCACCCTAGAATATCTCTCAAGAATTTCAACTTAACATCAATCTTAATTTATGATTTAAATGAGAAATCTCTCTCACCAGTCCACCTGTTTTTAATTTCACAACTCTCTTCTACGGTAACTGAGTAGATTAAGGGTGTTTGTGGAACTTACTTCGATCTACAAAACTGACAGAAGAATTTCATTCTGAATAACAATTCTCTGAAGGCCAGTCCTTATCTTCTATCTCCCTTCATTTTTCCATTACTTGCATATCATTTATATCAAAATCACTTACTTCTATATTCGTCTAATTTACCGAATCACGTTTCATTTGGGTTGGGAAGAAATAATAATTTTATGCAATTTAAATCAATTAAAGTCCCCGAGGTTAGTGAAGAGAAAATCACAAATAGCCCGACGTCACATCGGTAGGGGAATTAAATCTTTTACAAAAATTCGAAAAGTTGTAATCATATTTATTTCACAGATTTCTCATCAGGCCAAGTCCTATCTCCAGCGTCAAGATTTTCATGAAGAGAGGCTCTGTGCGCGCCAAATCGGCGCCAAAGCAGAGAAGAGAGAAGCGAAAAGGCGACACTTCAGAAGAATCTTTGCAAGCCGAACCTTTGCTGTCCGAGCAGAACCAACATGAAAACGGGACCATACTCATACCGAACAAGGGTTCCATCGACGTCGAAATCACACCCCCTGTAGAAGGTGTCAGAGGAACGATCGTGTGATAGGAAAAATTCTTGTGGCGATTTATTTTTCGATTCGATACTGAACTATTCCTGAAAGAAAAAAAAAGGGAAATAATGGAAGATATTTGGTGCATAACACATATCTTGCAGTATTCGTTATCAAATCTGTATAAGTATGTGTGTATATATATAATGTAGTAAGACTGTACATTTTCAATTTTGTGCATGAAATCGTGGTATATTTTAAGCCTCAAAAATGTGTACAAGGTATTCAGAATAATTATATTGAATGATACAGCCCGGATTTCTTATAAATATCCATTGCGCCTGCAAAAAGTACAAATTACAACAAAAGATTCTTCTTGCAAATGCAATGGATTATCTACTAGTACATGAGTAGCGAAAATCTAATTTCGAATACTGGGGGAGAATCACATTAAACTGATCAAAATTTTAATTGTAAACATAATTTCTTAAGTTCATGACACTAAAGAGATAAGGTATCGTATTCGAAAAATGTTTCGTATCTATTTCCGTTGATATCCTGAAAAGATTCAAAATTACTGCTTGAAATATTAATATTTTATTTTTATTCGTATGTAGTTGAGGTCATTTAAACACTTTTTTAATTAATTCGAATTTCATCGTATATTGCTCTTATAAAAAGTACTTAAATCTTCCAAAAATATTGTGCTTAAATTTATATTGTAATTATCGCTTTTATAATTATGTTCTTTATTATTATATATAAAAGACATATACCTACGAACCTTTTTTAGTCAAACCAAGGAGCTATTGTTTTAGGGGCGGCGTTTTGGAGTACCAGACCACTTTTTAATGTTTTCAATTACTTTTAAATTAAAATACATTCAATTTAATAATTTATCGCTTGCAATAATTTTAATTACTTGTATCTTATATAATATTCAATTTAGTAATTCATATATACATTTCGCTTTTCAATTTTAATTACATGAAACTTACACTATTGTCCATTTCAATATTTCATCGTTTACATTAATTTTAATATTTAATCAAATAATTTTTTAAAAAAAATTAGCACTTTGTGGTTGAATCTGTTCTTTGCAAAACTTTGTTACAACTTTTTTTAAAATTATCTATAATTTTTCCCCTATATTTTTAGTTAAGGGAAATTATTATTATTATTATCAAATTTCCAGTTTCATTTATAACTTGAAATTTTAATATTTTATTAATAATGTATTTAATATAAAGAATGTAAGTAAAAATGCCTCACTTTCTTAATTAATTCAACTTTCATCGTATATTGCTGTTATAAAAAAATGGCTTAAATCTCCCAAAAATATTGTGCTGAAATTTTTTTTGTAAGCCTTGTGTATTGCCTTTATAATTATCTTCTTTATTATTATACATAAAAGTTATATATTTATGAAATTTTTTTTTTTCTTTTTTTAGTAAAGTTAAATTTTTACTATCAAAAATTTTCAATTCTAATTATTACCTAAAATGTTCATAATTTATGAATAATGGGTTTCTATAAAGAATGCAAACAAAATTCCTCAATGAAACAATCAAAAACGAGAAAATAATAGCTTTCACACATCTTAACTGAGCAATATGTTCTCATAATTATCTTTAGAGCGGAAACTCTCACTCTATTCAGAAAGGGGAATTGCATTTCACGTTAATAAACAATTCGATAAATGCGAAAATAATTTCATATGATTATTCTGAACACCCTGCTTTCAAGGATTTTTATTTACATTTTAGATATATTGCGTTCGAGTAAGCATATATTTTGTAAATGTGAACTTTGAAAATGTCAAACTCAAGTGATAATTTTGATTTGCCTGTGTATTTATTGTTTTGCATAATGTATAAGAGTGTGCTAGCTGTTTTAATTGTACCGAATTGTGAAATACTAGAAATAGCATATTGGGAAAAACTCTGTATCACTGTACATTTGTGTCAATTTTTTAAATGGATTTTAATTTAAAGAATCTAATTATTTTCAAATACACTATTCAATTTTAAAACAAAAGCTATAGCACTCTTAAATTTTAAAGTGGAAAAAAAATTGGTTAAAATCCAATATCAGGTCCTCTTTAGCGATTGTGGCGAAAACCTGGCGACTTAGAAGAAAGGTCGCCAAAGTAGCCTTACGTAAGCAGTGACGTCATGAATTTGTTGCACATGAAAAGCTAACCAACATTTAGGGTTACCATAACCAAAATCGCCATATTTAAATCGTTATCGTACCTGAATCAAAATATCTATCGATCGTTTAAATTGTATCGAGTCAAAAATATGAAAAACTATTCTCTCTTTATGAAAATTACGCAGTTTCAAATTAACATATAAGCTGTTCAATATGAGCAAAAATTAATCATTTAAAAATATTCTTAATAATAATGCATTTAAATGCAAAATTAAAATTTCGAATGAATAAAATCATTTTTATGAACTTTATCGTTAATCGACATCAATTTGTTAATTCACTATTTGTCTTTTTGAATGGTGTAACTAATAATACATCAAAAAAAGAATCTTAACATTCCCATTTAATGTCCATAATTCAAAATCAATAAGAAAAATAGGGAGAAAAAATTGCGCTTTTATATTACAGTATCAACTATGAAAATTTAAAATAATTCTAGTAGTGTTTCATTGGAAATTTGTAAACATTTTCCGATTATTATTATCTAATCTAAGAGCATTTGAAATAAAGTATTCATATTGTATTAAGGTCATTAATGTGTTCTAAAGATATCGATAATAAATTATGTAATTTACATTCTAGAATATTTGTCAAAAACCAATTTTCATTGAAAACAATCATTAAACCTTAAAGATAAATTTTAATGAACAGTATTTAAAAATAACCTTTTTGTAAAAAAAAAAAAATGTGATAGGTTTTTTTTTGAAATATCTAATAAAGAAGGAAAGATAAAAATTAACTTTAGCTACATTAATTTTCATGCCTGATATAAATATTCACCAATTACACCAATAACATCCTTAACCTTTCTAAAAATTAAAATTTATTTTTATCCAATTGTATTTGAAAATAAAAATAAAGCTTTTAACAAAAAGGTTAAGAAATTCTCCAATTGAAGACACACTGTTGATTCGAGAGAAATTCAGTGAAGTATCAGTTGCAATGAAAAATATAAAAACGAGGTGTGGCTATTAAACAACGAGACGATGCTGCTACAGAACTGCGCATGCGCCAAACCCCAGTGATCACCAGCTGTTAAGTTTGAAGCTTTCTCTATCCAATGCAATGCATTTCGCTTCTGTAAGCAAATCGCTATAGCAGTAGCCATCGTTCGCATTAGATTTATTTTTCTGTTTCGCCGGAAAAACGATAAGTGAGCAACGAATTGTCGTGAGATTTCACACGAAATTCGGAAAACCCGCTACTGAAACTTTTATTTTATCGTAAGAAGTGTATAGCAATGAATGTTTATCGCTCGCGCGTGTTTTTAAGTGTTTTAAGCATTTTCGAGATGGCTGAGAAGATGATTCACATTCATTAACCTTCCACCTCGAAAACGGATGACAATATTGAAAAAAAAATCGATAATCTGGTTCGATCTGACCGTCAGTTAAGTATTCGTGCGATTGCCGAGACTGTAGGAATTGACGCAGAATCCGAACGGCAAATTTTTCCACCAAGACAATGCGCCTGCTCATTCCACATTGTCTGCCAAGAGATTTCTTGCCAAGTACAGCCTCCCAATATTAGACCCTGCGCCTTATTCGACGGATCTTGCGCCATGTAACTTCTGTCTGTTTCCTAAGGTGAAATCCTCGTCAAAGGAAACAAGATTTGAAACCGCTGAAGCTGTAATAGAGAAAGCGGCACGCGTCTTGAAGGAGCTGACAGAAGACTTCCAGCACTGTTTCGAACGGTGGAAGATTCGCATGAAGCGTTGTCGGGATAGAGGCGGGGTATATATTGATCGTGATAATAAGTAAATCTGTATGACATCAAAATAAAATGTTAGCAGCGTCAGTTTCTTTACTTAATAGACACATCTCGTATTTATAAATAATGTATTGAAAAAATAAAAGTTACCATAAAATTTAATTGGTGAACGAAACCTGAGTCCACAGAATGGACTTCGTAATGAAAACAAAAAATATGGTCAAATCATTTTATTTATTTATTTTGATTCTCGAGTCACTTTCCTCACGAGGATGCAACATACTGAAAACACATTTTAATTAGTTAAAATACCACTAAATACATCTGGTCATACGTGAACTGTTAGTTACAACAGAGATTAACCCTTACATATCTAACATATCACCTAGCTTTTTCTTTTTTATCCTGTCTTCTGTAATCTCTGCTTTAGCATAAAGTCAAGATCTGTACCACGCTGTGATAGTAACAAATGATGTGATGCAGCCATTGCACTACTTGGGACCTTGAATATTAGACTGTATTTTCTCGGTAGCTGAACATATTTTGCTGTTTTTTCCAATTTGGAAAGTCACCGAATATGTCAATATAGCTTAGGAGAGAAGATTTTCTACCTTGTGTTGCAAAGATGTAATGGTAAAATTTTTGAAAGTATTCTTTTGTTGCGTAAAAACTGAGCATTTCTTCGTGGTTAACTAAAAATATTTAAAGGGAAATCGAAAACACAGAAAAATAAATTTCATCACCGAGACACCGGTTCTCTGATAGTGAAGGATTGAAACCCTTTTGCTTTGACTGAACACAATAAAATTGCCAGAAATCACGTTTATTGTTGATGTTGTTTTAAATTTTGGAATAGCTTTGAATTTATTTCAATAGTAAACATTTATGCTATTGAAAAAGCATAAATGAAGTTCTTGAATCTTTATAAAAATATTTAACGTTTAGTAAAGATACATGAACGTAATAAAATAAATATTTTTAAAATTGTGATAAAAAGCATTTTTAGAATATGTATTGTGATTAAATATGTGTACCAGAACATGTGAGAAATTGTGGAATACCGTATCTATGACTCCTTATATTTTGTTACATAGATCTTTCCAACATATTAGTAGAGCTAAGATTTTATTGTGTGCCAAATAATGATATTTTAATCCTTCTATGAAAGATTTATTTATTTTTTTCCAAAAAAGTTTTGTAGCCACCCAAGGGACCATTGTTTTAGGTAGATCACTTTTCACGTACCAGATCACTTTTCATTTTTTTATCGTTTGCTTGAATTTTAATTACATTTAGCTTAACTATATTCAATTTAATAATTTATCGATTCCTTTAATTTTAACTACACGTAGCTGATATAATATTCTATTTACTAATTTATAGTTTGCTTTAATTTTAATTACATTTAGCTTAAATATATTCAATTTAATAATTTATCGTTTCCTTTAATTTTGATATCAGAAAAGTTTACTTTTGTCCATTTCTTGATATTTCATAGTTTACTTTAATTATTATAATTAATTGAGTAATTTAATAATAATTAAGAAAAAAAAAGCGCACCTTGGGTGGCTAAATCTGTTCTTCGCAAAACTTTCAATAGAACTTTTTTTATTAATTTGCTTATTGTTTTATACATGAGGAAAATATTTTTGTATATTTCTGGGAAATTATTCTTAAAAATAATACCGAAATGTAAACATACCTGAAAAATCATGTCGATATTCAACCCCAAAGGGAAATAAACTATTTTACCAAATAAAATTCTGATACAGTTCAGTAAAATGATCAAAATATCATTATTTGGCGCGCAAAAGACCTAAGCTCTACGAATGATTCTTACAACATAATTGTCCCAAAAAGAAAGAGCCTTAAATTAAGTATTTTATTTTCACCCTCATGTCCTAGTACTATAAATATACGTAAAAGTTATTTAAAAATAAAATTAAGTATACATCAATATGATGAAAAATTTACTAAACAGATATTTCAAGTAGAAAGGATTTTGGAAAACATTTTAATTAGCACTTTAGCATCATGAATAAATTCAAATTTTATCCTGCTGCTGAAAAACTTTCGTATACATGGATTTTATGATTAATTAGAACAAGAAAAATTAATCGGAATTAACAGATACAAACAATCGGATATACAAACATTAATAAAATCAAAAATATTTATTTGTCTTCCTAATGCGTTGCAAAAGCGTGGATTAAAATTTCACCATCACAAATTTCCTTTAGAATTAGTAAGGCTCGTGCCTATCCGCCATTTTGATTTCGTGAATCCTATGGAATTTCTAGTAGCATCCTCAAATCTATACAATTTTATCTATTTCTATGCAAAAAAAAAGTGAATCCGAAAGAGAAATGAAAAATAATGAAGGTTTCTACGGAATCATATTTTTCTTCCGATTTTTAGAAATATTTTTATCCCCATTTTAAACATTCGTTTATGGGGTTTCTGATCTTTAGAAATATTCTAAAATATTTTTGAATCGGAGAGAAAATGTAAATCTGCAGAAACCTTAATTTTATCTTTTTTGAGGCACTTTATAGCATTCAAATAGATAAAATAGTAAAGATTTTGAGAACGGTAGAAGTTATTCCATAGGATTAACAATACGTTCACGAAATCAAAATGGCCGGTAAATGGAAGATTTAAGCTCACGTTGTATTTTTAATAGTAATATTTGGATACACTGATAATACTTATAGATGACAGAAAATTTGAAATTTAAAAAAAATTATTAAAATATTTTGCTCAATTATTAATAAATAATCGCATATTTTTCTCCGTGCATTGCTTCAAACAAAGATACCAAAAAGTTAAATTATTTCTCGCATAGAAGAAACGTTACATATGTCTAACATTTGAAAAATATTCATTATATATCACCTAGGAATTCCGAAATTAAAACACCAATGAAAATTTCAATTCTTAACCGTGCTAACATTATTGTAAATCCACATATTTTTTATAATTCATTCCAGCATATTAATGTCTGGTAATAATACCTATATATTACTACATTTTCCTATTCATATTAAATTCAAATATTACTGTAAAATAAAAGATAAACTGATTAATCACTTTTGAATAATATATAGTAACTGTGAACAAAATTTTGCAATGTGTATAATTACTTTTTTTTTTTTTTGCATAATCCATTAGGATGTTATTTCATATATGTATTGTTGTATTCTTCAAGCACTTTGTTTTTAAATGTTTTGTGCAATTGTAAAACAAGAATGCACAGACAACTGGCGCAATATTTTTACAAAAGGCAAAGGAAAACAACACATTTCTGTAGTGTATTTATAGAATTGTATATAAGCATACAGCAAATCTTTTTTCAATTTGTATAAGTAAATATTTATGTACCATAATAGCATTTAACTTTGAAAATGTAAAACTAGAAGGACGTCTGTGAACTCTCTGCACATTCTGAATTTTAAAAAATAAAAACTATTCGAGCAACTTCTTGAAAATTTATTTCATTCATATTTATAACATCACCTTATAAATTAACATTATAAATCATCTTATAAATTAATCTTATAAATCACCTTATAAATTGAATTGAACC
>BMAW01059621.1:0-17483 GCA_019974015.1 Nephila pilipes | reverse complement strand
ACCTTTATCAATTTTTTCCCATTTTATCTAATTGAATGCAAAAAAGTGCATTCAAAAGAGCAAAAAAATGGTGATGGTTTCTGCGGAATAACATCCCCCCTCCCTCCCCAGTGATTTTTGGAAACATTCTTAGAACATTTTTTAAAGACAGAAAAACCACTAACGAATAATTAAAGCAGAGGTAAAATATTTTCAAAAATCAGAGGAAAAATTGTAATTCCGCAGAAACATTCAAGGTTTTTTTTTTCATTTTCGGGTTAACTTTTTTGCATTTAAATAGATAAAATAGGAAAGAATTGAGAAGGACTGTAGAAATATCAAAAGATTAACAATACGTACATGAAATCCAAATGACCGATAGACGAAAGCTTTAAGGCAGCCACCTATCTTTGCCTTGGCAATACCAAAGATACTCTATGGAGTTTAGGGTTAGAAATCCAGCTGGTCATTTCATTCGCTCCAATCCTTGATTTTCAAAGTATTCATCAAAAATATTCTAGCTTGAAGAGCTTTGGGCATTATCATCCCCTATAGTGAATTCTTCACCAATAGCGTCAGCATAAAGTGTTTTATATGTGGAGCAAAATTCTTTCCAGATATTTTTCAGCAATAATAGATCTTCATCAGGTCAGTGAGACCAACTCAAGAGATTCCTGACCAAACCATGCTTACACCTACTCTATAACTGTGTTTTACAGCAATGCTATATTGATAATATCTAGTGCCTTGTTCTCTCCAAGTCGGTCCTTTTCCGCTATAAATCGGAATCGTCCAATAGTACAAAAGCCCTTTGCTGCCTGGTAAAAGACACTTGTTCTTTTGCTCAGTATAAATGAGTATTTCTGAATGAGTAAAATGGGCTCACACAAGAGGTCATCTTGCATAGAGTATTTGATTGTGGAGACGTCTGCGCATCGTAGTGGTAGATATTGTCGAGTTTGTTGCGACTCAATAATCTGAAATGAGCTATGTGTAGTGTTTCTACTCTTTCTGGACGACAGAGCTAGAAAGAGATTTTGCACAGGGTCTGTGACCCGATGTAGCTAGAAATAGGTTGACTTGATGTTGAATTTTTTGAGTTTAATATATCCCAGAATCTTTGAACTACACTTCGTGATATATTAAGAAGTCAAGTAGTATCAACCTGTGAAAACTCCATATCCATCTGTCCCATTATACGCCTCTACAATACATGTTTGATAAACATGTCCCAGATACAGTCAATTAAACTTCAGAGCCAGCAATCGAAGATCAACGAGTATAAATACTAAGTCAAAATGTTACAATGGGCATTCGTCAATTTCTCTCACTGCTATATAAGCCACCGATTTTCTAAAAAATAGTGGTGGGTATAATTATTTCATAGAGATTTATGGATGTTAATTATGATCATATACAATTGATGGACTATGGATTTCATCGAGTGCCTGGACCACAATGCAGCCCCAAATCCATATATAATAATATGTGAAATCTCTTTACTTTATAATCATATTCACGTAAACCATATTAATTACTCTCATTTTCGTTCTTTCAATTACGGGTGTCCAAATACTGGTCGTACCTTAACTTTTGGAGGTCATTATAAGAAAAGAAAATTGAATAATAAGGAGGTGAAATTAGGATAATTAAAAGATATTTCTGACTTTTATTACTCAAAAAGAAAGGAATGGAAAGAACTGATTACATCATTTAACATTTTAATGGGGAAGAAACATATTAAGTTTGAGAACTATATTCTTCTCAATGGTTTAATGTTAGAATTATTATTATTATTTATTTAATCAAGCGCAGTGTCAAAAAAATGTATTTCATACAGTTCATTAATTATTCAGTGCTTATCTGAAATTGTATGGTAATACATCTGATTCGGTTGATTTAAAACAGAGGTCTGCGAACTATAACCATCAGTTTTAATCTAGCCAATGGTATAATGTTGTTTTCGCTTGAAAACAATTAAAAATAAATTTAGCTGCTCAATGTAGTCATTAAGATATATAAGCAAGTTACGACAGCATTTTTGGGTCTATATTCCAGTGCTAAAGATATTTCCGTACATCAAATCCCTTCAAAATTTTCAAAATTCTCCAAAACTTCAATTAAAAATGATTGATATGCAAAATGGTGATATGTTAAAAATTATGTTTAAAGAAATGGATCTAATCAAATTCTATAAATATATTTCTAAACATAAATACAATCAATTAAATCATATAAGCAGAGATTTTTATTTATATTTTGCAATACTTTCTAATGTAAAATGACTTGTTCGAAAATAAAGCATGTAGGATAGCATTGCAGATTATTATTAACAAACCAATGAATTATTCAATATGAAGAAATAACTACTAACTCAGAAAAAATAATTTCATTCATCGCATTTGGGGGAAATTTAACCATTTCTATCATACGTTTATTAACGAATGAAATATTTAATTTTTTATTTTTTATTTTTTATCAACACGTGCTAACGTGACTGCTTTGAGAAAAGGGAAAAGTTTGTAAGCATAAAATGAAGGACACAAGGTGTTAAGTTCAAAAGACCGATATTATAATACATTACGAATACAATAATCAGCCAGCCAAGAGCTATTGCTTTAGTTGGATCACTTTTGGCTTACCAGATCACGTTCCAATTTTTTTATCCTTTGCTTCAATATTAATTACATTTAGCTTAACTATATTCGATTTAATTATTTATCGTTTGCTTTAATTTTAATACCGGAAAAGTTTACTGTTGTCCATTTCTCGATTATTTCCTTATTTACTTTAATTTTTATATTTAATGGAGTAATTTAATAATAATTATTAAAAAAAGCGCACCTTGGGTGGTTAAATCTGTTCTTTGCATAGAAGTTTTTCATTTTATTATTACATTTAATTTGCTTAAAGTATATTTACATTGCTAAGATACGTTTAATGTAATATTTCATCGTCTGCTTTTTTTTACTATCCAAACAGAATATATTGTCTACTTTAATAACTTATTGTTTGCTCTTATTTTAATATTTTAGTAAATAAGTGATTTTTATCTTTTTTTTTATCCCTTTTTGTTGTTAACATTTGCAAACTTTTTTGTACTTTAGTAAGTTTAGATTGAGAATATAATCAAAAATAAAATAAACTAATTCAGTTGGGGAATACGAACATTTAACAAATGTTGCTGAATCCATATATTTGTAATACCTTGTACCGATTACACAACTTTCTTCAAAACAGTTTTACTAACAGAGGAAGTAAAATTGAATATATCTAACAAGTACATTTCTGTAAGTTTATTACACACCGTTAATTACTTAACGAAAAGATTTGTGAAATTACATTTGACTTTATTAATTTAAATTGTTTTCAAAGTAATTTTCTGTCATATTAGTCAATGAATCAGTTGTTAGTTATTCTATTTAGGATAAGATTTTTTCAAGCCAGGTTAAAACTCTAACCGGAAAGAATCTCGGCGCTTACATTATTATAGTTGTATATTTACTTTAGTAATAAAGTATCTCTCCAAAACACATTACGACCCCAAAAATGTAAAATTTTCTTATCAATTGTACTTACAATACATTATTTTTAAATTAATAAGGTTTTTAGAATTATCAATTTCTTAGATTTGGGCATTCTTCTTATACTGCTTCAAATAAACCTTCTATCATAGTTGATTTGAGAAAATCAAATGTTTATGAAAAATATTTTGTGATTTAGTATAATAATAATTTCAAAAATGAAAACAGTAAGATATTTTACAAGTTCAAATTATTACCATGTAATTATTATCACATTTTTTCATTAATAAACAATAATACAAATAGTAATCAGCATTTGATACCGTGATTACACTTTCGAAAACTTATTAAAATTGCACTGAAAAATATTGACACTCACCGTACAAAAAGTTAAAATTCTTCATAGCGTCCCAAAGATTGTTAGCGCAGCTTGGCTGTAAAATTCCCCCGTTCACGTAAAAATCAAAATGCCCAATAGGAAATGACAGTCCAACTGGAATATAGAAAAATAATTATTATATTTCATTTTCTCATATCAAGTTTATCTAATTTTTATACTGAATATGGAAACTCCTGTGCAAAATTAAGAGAATTTGCTAATTATGTAGAATTTCACATAAAGGATTGAACTAAAGGTACAAATAATGCCACTATAGAACTATGCAAATATTCAGAGTCAAATACATAAACGTAGAAGAGCGAGAGCTATGGCTGTCGAGGGGATGTAATCGCATGAAGGGTTGTCGGTGATTTGGGCTTGTACTTCTCCACAACATTCGCCATGTTTTTGGTAAGAGTTGGAGAAATTTTGTAAGTTATCAGGTGGAATCAGTAGCCACAAACGCATAGCTGACGGAATGTGACGGGGAATTCTAGGTGAATTTCAGGAAGGCCAATCACAATCGCAGGTAGTTACACAGCTCAATGTATGCAGTCTCGTCTACAATTTGTGAAAGACGCTTCTGGACTATGGATCTAAATCGAGAAGATCTGTGCAAGGTCGAATAAGATCCACAACGATGAATGATGATCGTTATTTTGCACTTTCAGTGCAGCGACACAGGAATTCTACAGCTTCACAGTTCTCCCATGAGCTGCATATGGCCACTGGAACCGGAGTTGCACGGTTCCTAAATTGCCTGAAACCATCGTGAGAGATGGCTGTATGTCAAACGACCCTTTGTTTGCGTTCCGCTTACTGCAACACACAAGAGCGCGCGCTCAACATGGTGCAGATAACATGTAGTGAGCCTGGGACCCGATACCATACCTCCCTCATCAGGGAAATGGATCATAGGGTGGGGGAGGTGTAATGGTTCGAGCAGCATAATGATGGACTGCCGCGTACCAATGCATGTATTTGAAAAAGTTATTGACTGCTATGAAACATGGAGAGGAAATATTAAAGCCTTATGTTTGACTTTTAAGGGGACCAGCTGGTCTTGGGCTCCTGTTATTAAAGGACAACACTCGTCCATATAGGGATCCTCTGGTCTACGATTACTTGGCTAGTGAAAATACTCGCCGGGTGGGTTGGCCAGCCAGACCTCCTAATCTTAACCCTACAGAGCATGTCTTTGAAGCTCTTGGTAGAGCAATTCCATCTCGCCATCCCCCGATGAGAATTTTCCGGCATCTAAAAACTGTCTTGCTGTGGGAGTGGGATCGACTGACACAGAGCCTCTTGAATTGCATCCTGTCGAATATGCCCCACGCTGCGCGACCTATCTGGCTGTGAGAAGGGACCATTCCCCATATTAAAATCATTTTCAGTTCGGTATCATTACAGGATTTTAGACATATCTGTACTATGAGCTTTATTGATAATCACACAAACTTAAAATGACTTTTGAATAGTACATATATTTTCTGTTATAAATGTATGTTCATATCAAATTTCATTATAATATTTGCTCAATAGTTTTCGAGATAATCAGCATTATATGTAAATTATCCTAATTTTGCATATGAGTTTATACATAAGAATTATAATAAATATTAATAACATTCATATACAGTAAAAAGTTCAATGAATCTTATTTTAAAAAGGTAATACAAGTATAAAATGGTTATGTTAAAAAAATATTTCATGAAATAAAAGACAAAGTCAGTTAAAACATGAAGTACACGCGTGATCTATGTTTTAATTAGTTATTTCAGAAAACATCACACTATAATTTGTTGAAGTGCAGAATAAAAGTTTATTTCGAATTAATAGTTTTGTACGTTGGAATTGTAACCTGTCTGTGTACATTCATGTTCAGAAAATTATGTTTCACCTAACAAAATCCCCATCCAGACGATCAGTAGATCGCCCAGAGGAAAAAAGAGAAATCCGAAGTGTATTTGGATTTCTCTCATGCTGGAATTCAGCGTCAGATAAATTTCATTTCAAAGGCTTTGTTAAAATTGCACTACGCATCCTAATACTTGAAGTTAACACTAAAGAGTGACGCCAGATGTATTTAACTTGCCGTCTAAAAAACGAAGAAAGTTTTTTATCTTTCCACTCGGATACAAAAAAGGGCAGCATAAAACAGTTATATTCTTTATCTCAGACGTGTGTCAATAAACAAAAACTAATTGCGAGTTGAGTTATTGTGATAGTATATTAGCATTGCACTAAGAAGCAACACGAGAACTATTGGCAAAGGACCTCGTAATTTTGAGCCTAGGTCAAATGACGAGGACGACACTTGAGCAAGCACTTCTCTCTCCTAAAGTCGACCCACTCAATCCGGAAGAAAAGGCTCGACAAAAATTGCCAGCCGCAAGTCTGTGACCATGACCACTAGGCTACCGCGACCACAATTGCGAATTAAAGAGATACAGAATACAGAGAAATCGTCCTGGTGGAGTCGCTATGAAAGCTGTAGCCAATTGTCATGATCGCAAACTTGAGGCTGGTGTTGTTTACATTGGGCCACAAGTTCGATTCCCAATGCCCCTGAAGAGCCCCTGTATAGCGGGGTTGATGAGGTTAAAACTATCGCGGCTTCAAGTCCTCCCTTTCAAGTGGTGAGGAAGTTTGGAGGGGAAGTGACATCGTACAGGTGTCATCCTAATCACTTGGCTGTGGCTAAAAATTTCAATACTCGCAGCCATTATTCTTCGAGTTGCTTCTGAGAGCGACGCTAGTAAGCAAACAATCATCCAGTAGAGTCACTAGTGCTCAATGTGCTGGAAACAGTTAAGGACTCAAAAACAGCTCGTGTAAAACAGTGAGGCTAAAAAAAAGGTGCTCTGCAAAAAAAATACCCTGGTTTTACAAATTTTAAAGCACCATTTTAATAATCTTCGTTGTAATAAGCTATTTCATTTGGTTATATGTATGTTTTTACAATTATTATGCTGCATAATGCGATTGAGCTATTGTTATTATTACTATTTTAATTTTACAATCTGATTTATTAATTTGTAGAACAATTAATAAATCAGTTTGTAATCAACATTTATTAATTTGTAGAAAAACTAAATATAAGTTGTGCTATAAATGTATTACACATTTCAAATGGATTTCATCCTTTATTTTATGAAATAGCTAGATATTTTATGAAATAATTGAATTTAACATTTTATTGTTTATTTTACTATTTTGTCAGAACTTACGGTAGGGAAGACCTCTTCCTCCATTAGTATGAATTGCATCTACAATATCGGCATCACTTTTATCCAGTCTTTCACTGAGTGGAATTTCTTTGGTGTACATGACCCCTGCTGGATCTAATGCTATAAAAAAACAGCATTAAAATTAAGGTGACTAGATTTTAACATTCGAAAAGTGGGACACCATTGACGAGTGGGGGGAGTTCTTGATTAAAAATTTGGTACCTAAATAAATTACTTACCTAAATCATTCAAATAGTTTATTTGTAAACATCACTTGTTTAACTACCACTAGCTCGCAGTACGATGCGTATCGTATGAGAGACAGTTACAACGCTCAATATGCGAAGGCGTTACTTCGTGGACGACCGACAAACTCCTTACGTCTGACTCTTATCTCTAAGATTCCCTTCTTTTTCCAGTTTTTGTATGAGATGTAATTCATTTGCAACAATGCACTAAAAGATGTTAGATCGCTAGTGGAACATGTCACCAAAACAATGAAATCTGTGGAAGTGTGCAAAGTGTTCTCTCTCCATTTTACAGCTACAAAATGTTTTCGTCGCTGCCAATGCCGAAAAATGCCACTGTTCATTAAGTCCAAGCAATGGTGGTGTATTCTAGCAACTGATCAAGGCGAACTTTGATGAGCAGTTCTTGATAATCAGTTCTCAATAATTATTTTTATTATTAAAGTTTAACATTATGAAATTTAAAAAAATAATATAAAGCTCATATTCTGGTGAAATAGCTACGTGGAAGCCGAAAACCGTAAATTCCCTTCCCGTTCTCCCACCGTTCCCTAGCTTGTCGTGCATTCTTTCTAAAAATCGGGACGTCTGGTCACCTTAATTAAAATGAAATCAGATAAAATCGCGTTTTTGGATGTAACGGTTGTCCGCTATTATTTGGCTCTTATGCCGTAACTCAATTCGATATGTTCAACTTTAAGGTACAGGAAAACAATCTAAACTCGAACTGAAACTCGAGACAAAACAAACGAATTTTTTTTTATTATCAATGCCTAGAATCAATAAAATATTTCCATAATCTCAAAAAAAAATAGATTAAAATAAAATGTTGCAGGCGAACGAAGTTTTTTTTTCTTTCAGTATCTTTAAATTTTAAATTGTTAAAATATTACTGTGATAAATGCAGTAGTAATTTTGCAGAGAATAAAACAAATATAATATTCATTCATACAAAGAGAAAATATTTTATTGAAAAAAAATTCGAGATAAAAACCAAAGTTTTTTAAAAACAACGTTTTTAAATGGTGGCAAAGTTTATAAAAAAAATTATTGAAATATTAGTTAAAACTGGTCGCAAATATCCAAATATTGTATTGTTAGTCAAGTAAGAACGGTTTCCAAAATTTCAGAGCTCTAGCTTGATGGGAAGTTGGTTAAATTTACGATCGAAAATTTAATGACATATTGATACACACACAGACAGACACACACCAAGTGAAATACATAAAAACGTTAAAACTAACTAAAATTAATTGATTCATCCGGGAAATTAAATGGTTGGAATGCAGTTTAACCCAACCAGCCTTGGCGACAAAAATTGTTTGGCAGTATTTTGCCAAATGTGGCTACCCTAGTCCTAAGTCCAATGTTAAGTCTGTAAAAGCCCTTTTACTTAAGTCCGTAAAATGGCTTTTACGGACTTGACGTTGAGCCCCCAAAAAATAAACTCCAAGTTTTTTGAGAATTTTTGAAATTGCACCAAGTTATTGGGCTACATTGCATTATTAAAGAAAATATTTATTAAAACTTATCGCAAATGTCTAAGTATAGCATTATTATGCGAGTAAGAGTGATTCCCAAAGTTTCAGAGCTCTTGCTCCATGGAAAGTTGGTTAAATTAACGATCGAAATTTGTTGACACACATAACTACACACACCAAGTGAAATACATAAAAAAGTTTTAAAAAAGTCTCTCATCAGTTTTCATTCCCAAATAAAACTAACAGTTCTAATTATAATTTAAATTAAATTATCTTACCAAAGCCACTGTTTTAATCGCCTGACAATCCTCGTTAAATATCACGCCTAGTGCTTATGATCGCCACAATTCTTCAGTCTACAGTTGTCCTGGAACAGTTGCTCCGGAAAGTAATATTCGTTACCCTCTATATGTCTTCTCAATTTCTCCTGACTTATATATCATTATATTTGAATCACTTCACTTTATTTAGACCCGCGTCTACTTAATATAACCACGCTTCATTTTGGTTGGGAAGAAATTGCAATTTTAAGCAATTAAGGTCAATAGGTTAGTGAAAAGAAAATCGCGAATAGCCCAAAATCAAAGTGACAGGTAGTTTCTTTAAAATATCATAAAAAAAATTCAAATACTCTGAAAAAAATTACAGTTTTTATAACTTTTAATAAGAGTCTAAAACGAAGCAGTCGTGCATATTTCCTTACAACTGACCTTTGGGGATATTACTACGACGTTATTTGATTTCAGAATCTCTGCTTGTAAATGAACTATCACAGATGTAAACTAGAATTGTTAAACTGAAGTGTGTAGAGAATTGGATTGATCAGATAACAATTATAAGATGAAATGAGTTTAAAGATTGTACGAGAAGAAAGAAAGAGATATCGAGAGATTCTAACATCAAGTTGGACGGGTTGTTACGCCGAAAAGATGGAGCATTACAGCATTCGACGTTAAGGGATCATTTGTGATCGGATAGTTAATAGGATGCAGTTTATAATTGTTATTACCCTCTCGGATCCAGTTGCCATTTGTAAGACAAGTAGAATTTTATAACATTAATCTTTAGGTGCAGAGACGCGTGAAGTGTTTTGCTCCATATTTGCAATACCCATATTAATTTTTGATTATTCTCAAATGAGAATAAATTAAGTCAAAGATTTGTCTGTTCGATTAATTTGACTAAATAATTGCTAACTGAACTTGTAATATGGCCTATTCGTGAATTTCCCTTTCGGCTAACACATGCGGTTCCTTTTTGGGTTTTTATTTAAATTTTCAGTTCCTTCCCAATCGAATGAAACGCTATGATGCAAAAGAAGTATAACTTTAGAAATGGAGTGAATAGTTAAAACCAAGTAGTTTAAAAGGACAGAGAATTAAATTGAGATAATAAAGTTATGATAATAAGAAGGGTGTTAGTGTGATGTGCGTGTAAGTCTTCTGTCATGTGTGGATTTGATGGAATTAGGAGTCAACATTATTCGAGCAAAGGAAGGAGGTACTCGGATGGTGCTCCGGTCTCTGATAGACTTTAGAAGTTGTTAGGATAGAGACTTGATTGTAAAGAGTATCTCTTTTATTTGAGAATTAACAAAATATATTTTGGATAAAAAACCGAGTTTTCAAGTAGATCCGCCATAATAAAACCACGAATAAGAATCTATGTGTCTGGAACTATTGTATTAAGAGAATAATTTCCCTTTTTCTTATAATAGTACGAAAGGAAGAAACGAAACAGTTTATGTTGCATTTCCTTCCCCCCCCCGGAAATTCCTTTTCCTTTCTTGCCTGCTTTTATAAGGGATGCTTTTAATTATGTTGAGGAAGCGTCTGACCTTGCACTGTGTGAATTTCACATCTTCCTAAGTATGAAAGAGAACAGGGATATAACTTTCGTTTCGACGATGAAAATGAAAGCTTTCATCAAAGCCTAGTGTCGACAGCAAGCACCGAAATTCATCTCCGATGGGTTTCACGAGTGGTCACGCATTTGCGCAATAATTTAGTGGAAGGGTAAAACTGCCTTACATAATGGCTGCATTCAAGAAGCTTTCAGGAACAACAAGAATAGTGAAAATGGGTGAATAAATATAAAATGTTATGGTCAAGGAAGCATTATATTTCCACCAAGCTTCGAGAACATAGAAAAATGAAACATCTAAATAAAAATACTAAGTTGGTAACTGCTATTACACATGTTTAACTTAGACTATGTTTTTAGTTACTTCATTAGTTTTTACAAACTTCTCTTTATAGACATGTGCTGGCCTGTTGTTTTGAGAAATGGCTTCAATAATAATTAGTGGGCATAAAATGAAGAATAGAAGGTGTTAGGCGCAAAAGATTGACATTGTAATACAATATGAATACAATAATTACATTTAATTTTCTTAAGGTATTCATGTTTCTATTGCTAAGATATATTTAATTTAATATTTTATATTCTGTTTTTATTTTAAAATCCAAACAAAATATTCTTGTCTTCTTTAATAATTTATCGTTTGCTCTAATTTTAATATTTCATTTAATGATTGTTTTTTTTTTTTTTGGCAGAATCGTCTCTTTTTATTTTCATTTTTTTCAGTTGTTTATTATTTAGTTTATTTTATTATTTTTTATTTTATTTCCTTTATTCATTCGTTTTATTTTGTTAACAATGGCAACGTTTTTGTACTTTAGAATGTTTTTCGTGTGAAAATAAAAATGCTGTAAAAGAATTTGAAGTAAGTATTTTGTCTTTTTGATAATAATTGCTTTATTTTTGCGGAGCCTGGAGCTTGGAAATAAACATTCTTTACGTTAATTAATATTCATTTTGAATAATTTTACTTTTCTGCAAAGAAAAAAATATCTTAACACATGTTAAAATGAAATTAGAAAAGCCAGTTTTAATTTTTGTTAAGATTTTTATGTATTACTCGTATTTTTCAGATCAGTAAGCAATTTGTTTTTATCTTGAGCAAATAACTTTATTTTAAATGTATTTTTTGAAAATTACCTGTTATTCTGTGAACCTTGAATTTCTGTCCAACCTTCCCAGCTACGTGAGTGCCAAGACTATGACCGACTAAATATACATCTTCGTTTTTAAGACCTGTTTTGGCCTATCAAGAAATGCAAGCCTGCCATATTATTATATGTCCTAAGTATTTGCATATAGATATTATTCTTAATTATATGTAAATATAAACTTATAGCATAAATCAGATGTAAAAATCATTAAATATGTGAAAAAATCTTTATATTAACTTTAATTGAAATTCAGTCATAGTTCTGCTAATTCACATATTAACAACAAGATTACAATGTTAATAATATATCAATTTATCACAACAAAGCACAATAACAAATATAAAAGCATAACAATCAAATCCTCAAGTATACACATTGCAAATAATGCAAGTTTAGAAATTCAAATCATGTTAAGAACAGACTTTTAATACTACTTTTTAATGATTTTTTTTTTAAACTTTAAAAGCTTTTTCTCACATTTTAAAGCCCTCAATTGCGTTAAAATTTCCCCCGACTATTTGGGATGACAATATGATAATTTGTTTATAATAAATAATAATTAATTGATGAAAACTAATTATTTAAAGAATTAAATTTTACGCCAAGTTTCTCACTAAGTCGCCAAATGGTCGCCAAGTCTTCAGGACAGGCAAATGTTACTTAAAATTTAAGGAAAAAAAATTATGTTACCCAAAGTGTGAAGTTTGAAAGAAAGCCAATGTTTAAGAAACTCGTTTTTTACCTGTGTTATTTAATGATGTCCTCTTAGATAAATCAAAGTGGTGACGTTACTATAGTGATCGTGGATTTGAATCGTCCTGTCACTCAGGAACAAAAGGACTCTCCTACCACTGGGTGAAAACCCATTCCCCAAAAGTAAAAAACATTGGCTGCGAAAGTGGTGATTCAGGACATGAACAATAGATGGCCCTACTGCCTAAAACTATTAGTTACGTGTACCTCTGATGCGTATTTTCCTGTGTGTGTCTGATTAAGACACTCGAATATGAAAATCGTAACCAATGATATATCGCCTACGACCCATGCATCAAATAGACCCACCTCCTCAACTTGAGAGAGCCAATTCCGTAAAAAGGAAAAACTATCCTCAAAAACTGAAACTCGATGCAACAGGGAAGATATTTTCCATTGCAGTAATGGTTGGAAAAACGACCTTCTCAAAAAATATTCTTTGATTATTCAGCATCATCGCGATGATACTGGAGGGCGAGTAGGAGGCGACTTTCTCCAAGAACGGTGACAGAAGTTGAAATGTCATAATAACTAACCCTTGGGAGAATACCTTTTCGTTCACTTATCAAGAGCACTGCAAAACAAGACCGGATGAGTTTCCTCCAGACTGAGATATAAAGAGTTTGAATCTTCCCTGTCACTCGACGTCTACCAACCATCCACCACGGGGAAGAAAACCCAACCCCAACAATGTTAGAAAAACATTGGTCACCAAATATTAATTTAAATCCATAGCATTAAATACACGCAACGCTAATTAAAAGAAAAGATTATACTCTGTAAATTTGTGAAAGGGAATATGTTGACTTTATATTTAAGCAAAAACAGGAAAACAGGAGAACCATTAAATCATTAGAAAATTCTAAGGACATCCATTAATGGAGTAACTAAATAAGTCGTAGAAATTGACAAAACTGTGTTCGGTATGGAACCGATAACTGAAGACACAGGTTCCGAAAGCATAATGTAATTTGGCTCATTACGGGAAAACAACGCTTCACCTCTAATAACGACAGGAAAAGCTGTTACCTTGTTGTATACTTTCTTTAGCATTACGCCACTCATTTAAATAAATGAATGAAGCTTGAGATCCATACCTTAAAAAGACCTTGTCGTATCGTTTGTGTATCCCCATAAGAAAGTTAAGTAATTAATCTTTTTATTTTTAAAGTGGTAGATTCAAAGTTTTCTCCGATCAGGGGTTCGAATCGCTCTCTTTCACTTAAGGTCAGCAGATATTTCACACTACAAGATAAAAAATCAATTCCCCAAAAGTGAAAAGCAATGGCCTCCAGAATCTTGACCCAGGACTTGCCCGAAAATTTGTTAAGAAAAAGAATCAGTTTTTCAGGACGAACTGAAGAATTTGAATCGAATATGATATTATTAACCAGGTAAAAAAAGTTGGAATTATGATGTTTCCAAATTCGACATTTTAGAAAATGAAATTTTAGGGTAAAATGAAAAGGGAGAACCCCGCCAATTACTTGAAGAGCAGCAGTAGGAGACGTCCTATAGACCTTGGTAATTTTTAAAAAGTAAATTCTCTGATTGGAGTTTAACTTGATAAATTGAGAGCAGTTTAGTTCACCACCCAAAAACCTCAACACCATAAACTGTAACAGGTTCTATAACAGATAAGCACTCTAATTTATAATTTTTGGAATTGAAATCACCAAAGGAAAGCCTTTTAAAATTTAATGATAGATTATAAATTTTTTTAAATTTTAAATTCTTATTGGGGGGGGGGCCACGACAAGAGCCGGCAGTCAATCAGAAAAAACTTAAATATTTATATAATTTACAAATTTTAATGCAGGAATTGCTTAGTTATAAAATTGGGTTATGACTAAAAACATTGCTACCCCGAACTACCTTGTTATGGATTGATGGGCACTTAAACACAACAGAAGCGGTTTTCTCATTCGAAATCTCCGACCTAAGCCGTGCCAGATGTTCAGCAATAAGATTAATTAAAATATTGGAGTTATGTTCGAGAAGGATCTCTCAATTTTGAACTTCGGTCAAGTGAAGAGGACGACACCTGATCTCGCATGCCCTCTCCTAATTTCCACGCCATTGGGAAGATATTATGAACGTTGTCGGCTGCGAATCCGCAACCATGACCAATAGGCTTTTCAGGGCCGCATCGATAACTGAAAAAACAGTTTCTGAACACAAAATGACATTTGGTTTATAACGTGAAACAACGATGGGACACGCTATTTCCTTCAATATTACGCCACTCATCTAAATAGATGAATGAACTCCCTACCTTTCGAAGGACCTTTGAGGTAAACTGTTGAGCATCCTCATATGAAAGTTAAGTAATAAATATTTTTATTTTTAAAGTGGTAGATTAAACTCAACCCAAAACATTTTAATATATCGAGATGTGGATCGCGAGTAAAAAATTAATTAGATTTGTAAGAGCAATATTAAATTAACATGAATATACATACTAGAGTTTACTTGCATATACAAACTTAGATAAAATTTCTCGACTTAATGTTACTAAATTTAGATCAAGTAGATTAATCACTTGGAGAAAATATTTGTTGTAAAAGGAAGAACATATAGGCACCATTTTGGCACACACTTTTTGCTTGTTAAAATTGTTAAGTAAAATTTGCCGTACGGTTTCTTTGTCGATTCCTACAATCTCAGCAATCGTGCAGATATTTACCCGATGATCAGATCGAACAAGATTACCGTTTGTTTCGATATTGTCATCCGTTTTCTTCGTGAAAGAACAACAGGGACGTGAATCATCTTCAACATCTTCTCGGTCTTCTTGAAAACGCTTAAGTCACTCAAAAACACGTACACGCATTCATTGTCAAGCACTTTGTTCAATAAATTTTATGTTTTAATTGCAGTTTTTCCAAGTTTCATGTAAAATTTCTCAAAAATCGTTCCTCGCTTATCATTTTTTCGGCGAAACAAAAAAAAAAAAAAAAAATAGCTCTAATGCGAACGAAGGCTACGGGGCATACATACTTGCTTACAGAAACGAGAGGTATTGCTTTCGAGAGAGAAGTCGGTATTTCTTAAACAGCTGTAGGCCGCTAGCATTTGACTCATGCGTGCTTCTTCCTTTAGCAGTTTCATTCTCATTATTCAATTGCCACTCCTCGTATTGTACGCATCGTGGTGCTTACAACTGTCTACCATTCAACTTCTTCGGTAACATAGTCATTGGTTCAGCAGATCAGGTTGCTCCCTCTCCAATCTTATTGAGGTTTTCTTCGTATGTCTTCAGTGTCATATTTTGAGAGAAAATGAACCTAAAAATTCTTGAGTTCTTTAAAAAGCACCTAAACTTTCAATTTACAACGTGGGCGTAGTCAAGTGGCATGACAAAGAGTTCGCGTTCATCGTTATTTCAGTCCAGTCTTGAGTTCGTGTTCTTATTCCATTAAAGATTTGCGCCACGACAGCCGAGTGTTCAGGGTCGTGAACTCATGGCTAGCGTTATTTTTGTCAAATGGTAGACTTGAGAACTTATGTTACATGATATGTCGCGTAACTAGGCTGGTTTACGGTAAATCTGCCGATATTTAATGTCCTCACATTGGGATAATGGGAGAATTCGGTAAGTGGGAGACCACCTCAGGTGTCATCATCTTCACTTGACAGAGGTTCAAGATAATGAGGTCCATCGCCAATTGCCCTCGCATTGCTTCTATGTGGGGCTGCTGTAGCTAATTGGTCAAAGTCTTAAGCTCACGACCAGAGTTGCGTACGTCAAGCTTTTAATTCAAGTCCTGTCACCACAAAAGACTCACTGTGTAGCGGGATTGACGCACGTTAAATCTTTCGAAGTTCCAAGCTTTCCTATTGGCATAATGTGGAAACTTTGAGAGAAAGGTGCCAATGAAGTATCATCCTTTGACCATAGCTGCAGATTACAAGATCCATCGCCAATGCACATGCGTAACATTTAAGATCAACTTTAATAAACTATAAACAATCAATTTATCTAAGTGGACAAAAAGTTAATAAACAATCAATCCCCTAAATATTGCAACGATCTTTTAGGCATTGAGTTTGGGTAATATATATTGAAAATGAAGGGGAGAAAATTGCGAATATACATGGAAGAAGAAAATAAACTGGTGTTTCCTTCCAGTTCTTAAGACATGAAAATAAAAGGAAAAGATCAGCATATTTCGAATGATGGAACTATTAGAGAAGAAACGCAAATAAGTGCTATAACCTGAAACAACAAAACCTCGGAACATATTCAAGGAAGTGCCAGGGAATGGGGATACGCAATGGGGATTCAAGGAATGGGGATACGCAATGGGGATTCAAGGAATGGGGATACGCAAACAGCGAAATATTTTAAAGGATTTGGCGAAGACTGCATTTTCGTTGATAACTGATTCGCGTATTTGTGTTGAATACGTATTCTTTGTGTAATACTTACTTAATTACAATCATTAAATTTTCCCAAAACATTTAATTTTAATTTACTTAATTAAAATCATCTTTAATATTTACTTAATCAATACTGACTGTATTGAAATGAAAAAAATTTCTTATAAAAACCATTTTTTTTTACCGATTATGGTAAGAATAGGTATATATGTTACGATCCCCAAGGTATTGTAAATAACCAGTGAGGTATGAATGTTACGCCGATAGATGGCACTGTGACATGTAAGACCAGATTGTTGCAAGATAACACATTTTTAGTTGTGAGTGTACATTGGAATGGTTCTGTTATAGCGCTCTTAATTGGACTCATAAATGTGGAGTTTTAGTCATTCCCCACAGACAATAAATAGGTTGGCGTTAATACGTAACAATATATATTAAGAAGAGGTATATATATTAAGCATTAAGTAATAGGTATATATATTAAGCATT